>JAWPHD010015518.1:0-54845 GCA_037043455.1 Cyrtodaria siliqua | reverse complement strand
TGCTCATCCACTGTAACAATATCATTGTAAAGTAGTACTGATGTGTGTTATACAGTGACTGCTCATCCACTGTAACATTAGCATTGTAAGGTAATACTGGTGTGTGTTATATAGTGACTGCTCATCCACTGTAACACTACCAATTCGATGTAATACTCATGTGTGTAAGTCAGTGACGGCTTATCCACTGTAAACACTACTATAGTAAGGTAATACTGGTGTGTGTAATACAGGGAGAGCTCATCCACTGTAACAATATCATTGTAAGGTAATATTGGTTTGTGTAATACAGTGACTACTCATCCACTGTAACAATAACATTGTAAGGTAATACTTGTGTGTGTTATACAGTGATTGCTTATCCAATGTAACATTATCAATAGTAAGGTAATGCTGATGTGTGTAATACAGTGACTGCTCATCCACTGTAATAATACCACTGAAAGGTAATACTGGTGTGCGTAATACAGTGACTGCTCATACACTGTAACCATACCATTTTAAGGTAATACTGTTGTGTATAAAACAGTGACTTCTCATCCACTGTAACACTACCATTGTAAGGTAATACTGTTGTGTGTAATAAAGTGACTTCTCATCCACATTAATAATACCATTGTAAGGTAACACTGGTGTGTGTAATACAGTGACTGCACATCCACTGTAACAATACCATTGTTTGTAAGGTAATACTGTTGTGTGTAAAATAGTGACTTCTCATCCACTGTAACAATACCATTGTAAGGTAATACTGGTGTGTGTTATACAGTGATTGCTTATCCACTGTAACACTACCTTAGTAAGGTAATACTGTTGTGTTTAATACAGTGACTGCTCATCCCCTGTAACATTACCATTGTAAGGTAATACTGGTGTGTGTAATACAGTGACTGATCATCCACTGTAACACAACCATTGCAAGGTTATACTGGTGTGTGTAATACAGTAACTGCTCATCCATTGTAACAATACCACTGAACGGTAATACTGGTGTGTGTAATACAGTGACTGCTCATCCACTGTAACAATACCATTGTTTGTAAGGCAATAATGTTGTGTGTAAAACAGTGACTTCTCATCCACTGTAACACTACCATTGTAAGATAATACTGTTGTGTGTAATACAGTGACTGCTCATCCACATTAACAATACAATTGTAAGGTAACACTGGTGTGTGTAATACAGTGACAGCTCATCCACTTAACAATACCATTGTTTGTAAGGTAATACTGTTGTGTGTAAAACAGTGACTGCTCATCCACTGTAACAATACCATTGTAAGGTAATACTGGTGTGTGTTATACAGTGACAGCTTATCCACTGTAACACTACCATTTTAAGGTAATACTGATGTGTATAATACAGTGACCGCTCATCCACTGTAATACTACCATTTTAAGGTAATACTGGTGTGTGTAATACTGTGACTGCTCATCCACTGTAACATTACCATTGTAAGGTAATACTGGTGTGTGTAATACAGTGTCTGCTCATCCACTGTAACGATATCATTGTAAGGTTATACTGTTGTGTGTAAAACAGTGATTGCCCTTCCAGTGTAACAATACCATTGTAAGGGAATACTTGTGTGTGTTATACAATGACTGAGTATCCACTGTAACACCACCAATGTAAGATAATACTGGTGTGTGCTAAACAGTGACTGCTCATGAACTGTAACAATATCATTGTAAGGTAATACTGGTTTGTGAAAAACAGTGAGTGATCATCCACTATAACAATACCATTGAAAGGTAACACTGGTGTGTGTAATACAGTGACTGCTCATCCACTGTAACACTACCATAGTAAGGTAATACTGGTGTGTGTAATACAGTGACTGATCATCCACTGTAACACTACCATTGTAAGGTAATACTGGTGGGTGTAATAGAGTAACAGCTCATCGACTGTAACAATACCATTGTAAGGCAATACTGTTTTGTGTAATACAGTGACTGCTCATCCACTGTAACATTACCATTGTAAGGTAATTCTGGTGTGTGTAATACAATAACTGCTCATCCACTGTAACAATGCCATTGTAAGGCAATAATGGTGTGTGTAATACACTGACTGCTCATCCACTGTAACACTACCATTGAAAGGTAATAATGGTGTGTGTAATACAGTGACTGCTCATCCACTGTAACACTACCATTGAAAGGTAATACTGTTGTGTGTAATACAGTGACTGCTCATCCACTGTAACACTACCATTGTAAAGTAATACTGGTGTGTGTAATACAGTGACTGCTCATCCACTGTAACACTACCATTGTTTGTAAGGTAATACTGTTGTGTGTAATACAGTGACTGCTGCTCATCCACTGTAACACTACCATTGTAAGGCAATACTGGTGTGTGTAATACAGTGTCTGCTCATCCACTGTAACACTACCATTGTAAGGTAATACTGGTGTCTGTAATCCAGTGAATGCTCATCCACTGTAACAATACGATTGTAAGGCAGTACTGGTGTGTGTAATACAGTGACTGCTCATCCACTGTAACACTACCATTGTAAGGTAAAACTGGTGTGTGTAATACAGTGACTGCTCATCCACTGTAACAATAACATTGTTTGTAAGGTAATACTGTTGTGTGTAATACAGTGGCTGCTCATCCACTGTAACACTACCATTGTACGTTAATACTGGTGTGTGTAATACAGTGACTGCTCATCCCCCGTAACAATTCCATTGTAAGGTAATACTGGTTTGTGTAATACAGTGAGAGCTCATCCACTCTAACAATACCATTAAAAAGTTATACTAGTGTGTGTTATACAGTGACTGCTCATCCACTGTAACAATACCATTGTAAGGCAATACTGGTGTGTGTATTACAGTGAGAGCTCATCCACTGTAACAATACCATTAAAAAGCTATACTGGTGTGTGTTATACAGTGACTGCTCATCTACTGTAACACTACCATTTTGATGTAATACTTGTGTGTGTAATTCAGTGACTGCTCATCCACTGTAAAAACTACCATGGTAAGGTAATACTGGTGTGTGTAATACAGTGATAGCTCATCCACAGTAACAATAT
Organism: Cyrtodaria siliqua; assembly: GCA_037043455.1. Classification (NCBI taxonomy): domain Eukaryota; kingdom Metazoa; phylum Mollusca; class Bivalvia; order Adapedonta; family Hiatellidae; genus Cyrtodaria; species Cyrtodaria siliqua. The sequence goes on along the minus strand of JAWPHD010015518.1, from coordinate 51,789 downwards.
CATTTTAATGTAACACCGATGTGTGTAATACAGTGACTGCTCATCCCCTGTAACAATTTTATTGTAAGGCAATACTATTGTGTGTAACACAGTGACTGCTCATCCACTGTAACAATATCATCGTAAAGTAATACTGATGTGTGTTATACAGTGACTACTCATCCACTGTAACAATAGCATTGTAAGGTTATACTGGTGTGTGTTATATAGTGACTGCTCATCCACTGTAACACTACCATTTCGATGTAATACTCATGTGTGTAAGTCAGTGACGGCTTATCCACTGTAAACACTACCATAGTAAGGTAATACTGGTGTGTGTAATACAGGGAGAGCTCATCCACTGTAACAATATCATTGTAAGGTAATATTGGTTTGTGTAATACAGTGACTACTCATCCACTGTAACAATAACATTGTAAGGTAATACTTGTGTGTGTTATACAGTGATTGCTTATCCAATGTAACAATAGCAATAGTAAGGTAATGCTGATGTGTGTAATACAGTGACTGCTCATCCACTGTAATAATACCACTGAAAGGTAATAATGGTGTGTGTAATACAGTGACTGTTCATACACTGTAACCATACCATTTTAAGGTAATACTGTTGTGTATAAAACAGTAACTTCTCATCCACTGTAACACTACCATTGTAAGGTAATACTGTTGTGTGTAATACAGTGACTTCTCATCCACATTAATAATACCATTGTAAGGTAACACTGGTGTGTGTAATACAGTGACTGCACATCCACTGTAACAATACCATTGTTTGTAAGGTAATACTGTTGTGTGTAAAATAGTGACTTCTCATCCACTGTAACAATACCATTGTAAGGTAATACTGGTGTTTGTTATACAGTGATTGCTTATCCACTGTAACACTACCTTAGTAAGGTAATACTGTTGTGTTTAATACAGTGAATGCTCATCTACTGTAACAACACCATTGTAAGGTAATACTGGTGTGTGTTATACAGTGGCTGCTTATCCACTGTAACACAACCATTGCAAGGTTATACTGGTGTGTGTAATACAGTAACTGCTCATCCATTGTAACAATACCACTGAACGGTAATACTGGTGTGTGTAATACAGTGACTGCTCATCCACTGTAACACTACCATTGTAAGGTAATTCTGGTGTGTGTGATACAATAACTGCTCATCCACTGTAACAATGCCATTGTAAGACAATAATGGTATGTGTAATACACTGACTGCTCATCCACTGTTACACTACCATTGAAAGGTAATAATGGTGTGTGTAATACAGTGACTGCTCATCCACTGTAACACTACCATTGAAAGGTAATACTGGTGTATGTAATACAGTGTCTGCTCAACCACTGTAACGATATCATTGTAAGGTAATACTGGTGTGTGTAATACAGTGACTGCCAATCCAGTGTAACAATACCATTGTAATGTAATATTGGTGTGGAAATACAGTGACTGCTCATCCACTGTAACACTACCATTGAAAGGTAAAAATGGTGTGTGTAATACAGTGTCTGCTCATCCACTGTAACGATATCATTGTAAGGTATGACTGGTATGTGTAATACAGTGATAGCCCATCCAGTGTAACAATACCATTTTAAGGGAATACTTGTGTGTGTTATACAATGACTGCGTATCCACTGTAATACCACCAATGTAATACTGGTGTGTGTTAAACAGTGACTGCTCATCCACTGTAACATAACATTGTAAGGTAATACTGGTGTGTGTAATACAGTGTCAACTCATCCACTGTAACAATATCATTGTAAGGTAATACTGGTGTGTGAAAAACAGTGAGTGATCATCCATTATAAACACCAACATTGTAAGGTAATACTGGTGTGTGTTTTACAGTGACTGCTCATCCACTATAACAATAACATTGTAAGGTAACACTGGTGTGTGTAATACAGTGACTGATCATCCACTGTAACACTACCATAGTAAGGTAATACTGGTGTGTGTAATACAGTGACTGCTCATCCCCTGTAACATTACCATTGTAAGGTAATACTGGTGTGTGTAATACAGTGACAGATCATCCACTGTAACAATACCATTGTAAGACAATACTGGTGTGTGTAATACAGTAACTGCTCATCCACTGTAGCAATACCATTGTAAGGCAATACTGTTGTGTGTAATACAGTGACTGCTCATCCACTTTAACACTACCATTGTAAGGTAATACTGGTGTGTGTAATACAGTGACTGCTCATCCACTGTAACACTACCATTGTTTGTAAGGTAATACTGTTGTGTGTAATACAGTGACTGCTCATCCACTGTAACAATACCATTGTAAGGTAATACTGGTGTGTGAAAAACAGTGAGTGATCATCCATTATAAACACCAACATTGTAAGGTAATACTGGTGTGTGTTATACAGTGACTGCTCATCCACTATAACAATAACATTGTAAGGTAACACTGGTGTGTGTAATACAGTGACTGCTCATGCACTGTAACACTACCATAGTAAGGTAATACTGGTGTGTGTAATACAGTGACTGCTCATCCCCTGTAACATTACCAATTTAAGGTAATACTGGTGTGTGTAATACAGTGACTGATCATCCACTGTAACACTACCATTGTAAGGCAATACTGGTGTGTGTAATACAGTACCTGCTCATCCACTGTAGCAATGCCATTGTAAGGCAATACTGTTGTGTGTAATACAGTGACTGCTCATCCACTGTAACACTACCATTGTAAAGTAATACTGGTGTGTGTAATACAGTGACTGCTCATCCACTGTAACACTACCATTGTTTGTAAGGTAATACTGTTGTGTGTAATACAGTGACTGCTGCTCATCCACTGTAACACTACCATTGTAAGGCAATACTGGTGTGTGTAATACAGTGACTGCTCATCCACTGTAACACTACCATTGTAAGGTAATACTGGTGTCTGTAATACAGTGACTGCTCATCCACTGTAACAATACGATTGTAAGGCAGTACTGGTGTGTGTAATACAGTGACTGCTCATCCACTGTAACACTACCATTGTAAGGTAAAACTGGTGTGTGTAATACAGTGACTGCTCATCCACTGTAACAATAACATTGTTTGTAAGGTAATACTGTTGTGTGTAATACAGTGGCTGCTCATCCACTGTAACACTACCATTGTACGTTAATACTGGTGTGTGTAATACAGTGACTGCTCATCCCCCGTAACAATTCCATTGTAAGGTAATACTGGTGAGTGTATTACAGCGAGAGCTCATCCACTGTAACAATACCATTAAAATGTTATACTGGTGTGTGTTATACAGCGACTGCTCATCCACTGTAACAATATCATTGTAAGGCAATACTGGTGTGTGTATTACAGCGAGAGCTCATCCACTGTAACAATACCATTAGAAAGCTATACTGGTGTATGTTATACAGTGACTGCTCATCTACTGTAACACTACGATTTTGATGTAATACTTGTGTGTGTAATTCAGTGACTGCTCATACACTGTAAAAACTACCATGGTAAGGTAATACTGGTGTGTGTAATACAGTGATAGCTCATCCACAGTAACAATATCATTTTAATGTAACACCGATGTGTGTAATACAGTGACTGCTCATCCTCTGTAACAATTCCATTGTAAGGCAATACTATTGTGTGTAACACAGTGACTGCTCATCCACTGTAACAATATCATTGTAAAGTAGTACTGATGTGTGTTATACAGTGACTGCTCATCCACTGTAACATTAGCATTGTAAGGTAATACTGGTGTGTGTTATATAGTGACTGCTCATCCACTGTAACACTACCATTTCGATGTAATACTCATGTGTGTAAGTCAGTGACGGCTTATCCACTGTAAACACTACTATAGTAAGGTAATACTGGTGTGTGTAATACAGGGAGAGCTCATCCACTGTAACAATATCATTGTAAGGTAATATTGGTTTGTGTAATACAGTGACTACTCATCCACTGTAACAATAACATTGTAAGGTAATACTTGTGTGTGTTATACAGTGATTGCTTATCCAATGTAACAATATCAATAGTAAGGTAATGCTGATGTGTGTAATACAGTGACTGCTCATCCACTGTAATAATACCACTGAAAGGTAATACTGGTGTGTGTAATACAGTGACTGCTCATACAATGTAACCATACCATTTTAAGGTAATACTGTTGTGTATAAAACAGTGACTTCTCATCCACTGTAACACTACCATTGTAAGGTAATACTGTTGTGTGTAATACAGTGACTTCTCATCCACATTAATAATGCCATTGTAAGGTAACACTGGTGTGTGTAATACAGTGACTGCACATCCACTGTAACAATACCATTGTTTGTAAGGTAATACTGTTGTGTGTAAAATAGTGACTTCTCATCCACTGTAACAATACCATTGTAAGGTAATACTGGTGTGTGTTATACAGTGATTGCTTATCCACTGTAACACTACCTTAGTAAGGTAATACTGTTGTGTTTAATACAGTGACTGCTCATCCCCTGTAACATTACCATTGTAAGGTAATACTGGTGTGTGTAATACAGTGACTGATCATCCACTGTAACACAACCATTGCAAGGTTATACTGGTGTGTGTAATACAGTAACTGCTCATCCATTGTAACAATACCACTGAACGGTAATACTGGTGTGTGTAATACAGTGACTGCTCATCCACTGTAACAATACCATTGTTTGTAAGGCAATAATGTTGTGTGTAAAACAGTGACTTCTCATCCACTGTAACACTACCATTGTAAGATAATACTGTTGTGTGTAATACAGTGACTGCTCATCCACATTAACAATACAATTGTAAGGTAACACTGGTGTGTGTAATACAGTGACAGCTCATCCACTTAACAATACCATTGTTTGTAAGGTAATACTGTTGTGTGTAAAACAGTGACTGCTCATCCACTGTAACAATACCATTGTAAGGTAATACTGGTGTGTGTTATACAGTGACAGCTTATCCACTGTAACACTACCATTTTAAGGTAATACTGATGTGTATAATACAGTGACCGCTCATCCACTGTAATACTACCATTTTAAGGTAATACTGGTGTGTGTAATACTGTGACTGCTCATCCACTGTAACATTACCATTGTAAGGTAATACTGGTGTGTGTAATACAGTGTCTGCTCATCCACTGTAACGATATCATTGTAAGGTTATACTGTTGTGTGTAAAACAGTGATTGCCCTTCCAGTGTAACAATACCATTGTAAGGGAATACTTGTGTGTGTTATACAATGACTGAGTATCCACTGTAACACCACCAATGTAAGATAATACTGGTGTGTGCTAAACAGTGACTGCTCATGAACTGTAACAATATCATTGTAAGGTAATACTGGTTTGTGAAAAACAGTGAGTGATCATCCACTATAACAATACCATTGAAAGGTAACACTGGTGTGTGTAATACAGTGACTGCTCATCCACTGTAACACTACCATAGTAAGGTAATACTGGTGTGTGTAATACAGTGACTGATCATCCACTGTAACACTACCATTGTAAGGTAATACTGGTGGGTGTAATAGAGTAACAGCTCATCGACTGTAACAATACCATTGTAAGGCAATACTGTTTTGTGTAATACAGTGACTGCTCATCCACTGTAACATTACCATTGTAAGGTAATTCTGGTGTGTGTAATACAATAACTGCTCATCCACTGTAACAATGCCATTGTAAGGCAATAATGGTGTGTGTAATACACTGACTGCTCATCCACTGTAACACTACCATTGAAAGGTAATAATGGTGTGTGTAATACAGTGACTGCTCATCCACTGTAACACTACCATTGAAAGGTAATACTGTTGTGTGTAATACAGTGACTGCTCATCCACTGTAACACTACCATTGTAAAGTAATACTGGTGTGTGTAATACAGTGACTGCTCATCCACTGTAACACTACCATTGTTTGTAAGGTAATACTGTTGTGTGTAATACAGTGACTGCTGCTCATCCACTGTAACACTACCATTGTAAGGCAATACTGGTGTGTGTAATACAGTGACTGCTCATCCACTGTAACACTACCATTGTAAGGTAATACTGGTGTCTGTAATACAGTGACTGCTCATCCACTGTAACAATACGATTGTAAGGCAGTACTGGTGTGTGTAATACAGTGACTGCTCATCCACTGTAACACTACCATTGTAAGGTAAAACTGGTGTGTGTAATACAGTGACTGCTCATCCACTGTAACAATAACATTGTTTGTAAGGTAATACTGTTGTGTGTAATACAGTGGCTGCTCATCCACTGTAACACTACCATTGTACGTTAATACTGGTGTGTGTAATACAGTGACTGCTCATCCCCCGTAACAATTCCATTGTAAGGTAATACTGGTTTGTGTAATACAGTGAGAGATCATCCACTCTAACAATACCATTAAAAAGTTATACTAGTGTGTGTTATACAGTGACTGCTCATCCACTGTAACAATACCATTGTAAGGCAATACTGGTGTGTGTATTACAGTGAGAGCTCATCCACTGTAACAATACCATTAAAAAGCTATACTGGTGTGTGTTATACAGTGACTGCTCATCTACTGTAACACTACCATTTTGATGTAATACTTGTGTGTGTAATTCAGTGACTGCTCATCCACTGTAAAAACTACCATGGTAAGGTAATACTGGTGTGTGTAATACAGTGATAGCTCATCCACAGTAACAATATCATTTTAATGTAACACCGATGTGTGTAATACAGTGACTGCTCATCCCCTGTAACAATTTCATTGTAAGGCAATACTATTGTGTGTAACACAGTGACTGCTCATCCACTGTAACAATATCATCGTAAAGTAATACTGATGTGTGTTATACAGTGACTACTCATCCACTGTAACAATAGCATTGTAAGGTAATACTGGTGTGTGTTATATAGTGACTGCTCATCCACTGTAACACTACCATTTCGATGTAATACTCATGTGTGTAAGTCAGTGACGGCTTATCCACTGTAAACACTACCATAGTAAGGTAATACTGGTGTGTGTAATACAGGGAGAGCTCATCCACTGTAACAATATCATTGTAAGGTAATATTGGTTTGTGTAATACAGTGACTACTCATCCACTGTAACAATAACATTGTAAGGTAATACTTGTGTGTGTTATACAGTGATTGCTTATCCAATGTAACAATAGCAATAGTAAGGTAATGCTGATGTGTGTAATACAGTGACTGCTCATCCACTGTAATAATACCACTGAAAGGTAATAATGGTGTGTGTAATACAGTGACTGTTCATACACTGTAACCATACCATTTTAAGGTAATACTGTTGTGTATAAAACAGTAACTTCTCATCCACTGTAACACTACCATTGTAAGGTAATACTGTTGTGTGTAATACAGTGACTTCTCATCCACATTAATAATACCATTGTAAGGTAACACTGGTGTGTGTAATACAGTGACTGCACATCCACTGTAACAATACCATTGTTTGTAAGGTAATACTGTTGTGTGTAAAATAGTGACTTCTCATCCACTGTAACAATACCATTGTAAGGTAATACTGGTGTTTGTTATACAGTGATTGCTTATCCACTGTAACACTACCTTAGTAAGGTAATACTGTTGTGTTTAATACAGTGAATGCTCATCTACTGTAACAACACCATTGTAAGGTAATACTGGTGTGTGTTATACAGTGGCTGCTTATCCACTGTAACACAACCATTGCAAGGTTATACTGGTGTGTGTAATACAGTAACTGCTCATCCATTGTAACAATACCACTGAACGGTAATACTGGTGTGTGTAATACAGTGACTGCTTATCCACTGTAACAATACCATTGTTTGTAAGGCAATACTGTTGTGTGTAAAACAGTGACTTCTCATCCACTGTAACACTACCATTGTAAGATAATACTGTTGTGTGTAATACAGTGACTGCTCATCCACATTAACAATACAATTGTAAGGTAACACTGGTGTGTGTAATACAGTGACAGCTCATCCACTTAACAATACCATTGTTTGTAAGGTAATACTGTTGTGTGTAAAACAGTGACTGCTCATCCACTGTAACAATACCATTGTAAGGTAATACTGGTGTGTGTTATACAGTGACAGCTTATCCACTGTAACACTACCATTTTAAGGTAATACTGATGTGTATAATACAGTGACCGCTCATCCACTGTAATACTACCATTTTAAGGTAATACTGGTGTGTGTAATACTGTGACTGCTCATCCACTGTAACATTACCATTGTAAGGTAATACTGGTGTGTGTAATACAGTGACTGCTCATCCACTGTAACAATACCATTATTTGTTAGGTAATACTGTTGTGTGTAATACAGTGACTGCTCATCCACTGCAACATACCATTATTTGTAAGGTAATACTGTTGTGTGTAATACAGTGACTGCTCATCCCCCGTAACAATTCCATTGTAAGGTAATACAGGTTTGTGTAATACAGTGAGAGCTCATCTACTCTAACAATACCATTAAAAAGTTATACTGGTGTTTGTTATACAGTGACTGCTCATCCACTGTAACAATACTATTGTAAGGCAATACTGGTGTGTGTAACACAGTGAGAGCTCATCCACTCTAACAATACATTAAAAAGTTATACTGGTGTGTTATACAGTGACTGCTCATCCACTGTAAACACTACCATTGTAATGTAATACTGGTGTGTGTAATACAGTGATAGCTCATCCACTGTAACAATATCATTTTAAGGTAACACCGATGTGTGTAATACAGTGACTGCTCATCCCCTGTAGCAATTCCATTGTAAGGTAATACTGTTGTGTGTAACACAGTGATTGCTCATCCACTGTAGCAATATCATTGTAAGGTAATACTGGTGTGTGTAATACAGTGACTGCTCTCCACTGTAAAAATACCATTGTAAGGTAATACTGTTGTGTGTAAAACAGTGACGTCTCATCCACTGTAACACTACCATTGTAAGGTAATACTGTTGTGTGTAAAACAGTGACGTCTCATCCACTGTAACACTACCATTGTAAGGTAATAATGTTGTGTGTAAAACAGTGACTTCTCATCCACTGTAACAATACCATTGTAAAGCAATACTGTTGTGTGTAAAAGAGTGACTGCTCATGCACTGTAACACTATAATTGTAAGGTAATACTGGTTTGTGTAATACAGTGACTACTCATCCACTGTAACAAAAGCGTTGTAAGGTAATACTTGTGTGTGTTATACAGTGACTGCTTATCCAATGTAACAGTAGCAATAGTAAGGTAATATTGATGTGTATAATACAGTGACTGCTCATCCACTGTAACACTACCATTGTAAGGTAATACTGTTCTGTGTAATACAGTGACTGCTCATCCACTGTAACTACCATTGTAAGGTAACACTTGTGTGTGTAATACAGTGACTGAACATCCACTGTAACAATACCATTGTTTGTAAGGTAATACTGTTGTGTGTAAAATAGTGACTTCTCATCCACTGTGACAATACCATTGTAAGGTAATACTGGTGTGTATTATACAGTGACTGCCTATCCACTGTAACACTACCTTAGTAAGGTAATAATGTTGTGTGTAATACAGTGAATGCTCATCCACTGTAACAATACCATTGTTTGTAAGGCAATACTGTTGTGTGTAAAACAGTGACTTCTAATCCACTGTAACACTACCATTGTAAGATAATACTGTTGTGTGTAATACAGTGACTGCTCATCCACATTAACAATACAATTGTAAGGTATCACTGGTGTGTGTAATACAGTGACAGCTCATCCACTTAACAATACCATTGTTTTCAAGGTAATACTGTTGTGTATAAAACAGTGACTGCTCATCCACTGTAACAATATCATTGTAAGGTAATACTGGTGTGTGTTATACAGTGACTGCTTATCCACTGTAACACTACCATTGTAAGGTAATACTGGTGTTTGTAATACAGTGACTGCTGATCCACTGTAAACACTACCATTGTAAGGATATTCTGGTGTGTGTAATACAGTGAGAGCTCATCCACTGTAACAATACCATTGTAAGGTAATACTGGTTTGTGTAATACAGTGACTGCTCATCCGCTGTAACAATAGCATTGTACGGTAATACTGGTGTGTGTTATACATGCCTGCTTATCCACTGTAACAATAGCATAGTAAGGTAATACTGATGTGTATAATACAGTGACTGCTCATCCACTGTAATACTACCATTTTAAGGTAATACTGGTGTGTGTAATACTGTGACTGCTCATCCACTGTAACACTACCATTGTATGGTAATACTGGTGTGTGTAATACAGTGACTGCTCATCCACTGTAACAATACCATTGTTTGCAAGGTAATATACTCTTGTGTGTAAAACAGTGACTTCTCATCCACTGTAACAATACCATTGTATGGTAATACTGGTGTGTGTAATTCAATGACTGCTCATCCACTGTAACAAAACCATTGAAAGGTACTACTGTTGTGTGTAATACAGTGACTGCTCATCCACATTAACAATACCATTTTAAGGTAACACTGGTATGTGTAATATAGTGGCTGCTCATCCACTGTAACAATACTATTGTTTGTAAGGTAATACTGTTATGTGTAAAACAGTGACTTCTCATCCACTGTAACAATACCATTGTAAGGTAATACTGTGTGTGTTATACAGTGACTGATTATCCACTGTAACACTACCATAGTAAGGAAATACTGTTGTGTGTAATACAGTAACTGCTCATCCACTGTAACAATACCCTTGTAAGGTAATACTGGTGTGTGTTATACAGTGACTGCTTATCAACTGTAACACTACCATTTTAAGGTAATACTGGTCTGTGTAATACAGTGACTGTTCATCCACTGTAACAATAACATTGAAAGGTAATAGTGGTGTTTGTAATACAGTGAATGCTCATCCACTGTAACAATACTATTGTTTGTAAGGTAATACTGTTGTGTGTAAAATATTGACTTCTCATCCACTGTAACACTACCATTGTAAGGTAATACTGTTGTGTGTAATACAGTGACTGCTCATCCACTTTAACAATACCATTGTTAGGTAATACTGGTGTGTGTAATACAGTGACTGCTCATCCACTGTAACAATACCATTGTTTGTAAGGTAATAATGTTGTGTGTAAAACAGTGACTTCTCATCCACTGTAACAATATCATTGTAAGGTAATACTGGTGTGTGTTATACAGTGACTGCTTATCCACTGTAACACTACCATTGTAAGGTAATGCTGGTGTGTGTACTAAAGTGACTGCTCATCCACTGTAACAGTACTTTGAAAGGTAATACTGGTGTGTGTAATACAGTGACTGTTCATCCACAGTAACAATACCATTGTTTGTAAGGTAGTACTGTTGTGTGTAAAACAGTGACTTCTCATCCACTGTAACAATATCATTGTAAGGTAATACTGGTGTGTGTTATACAGTGACTCATTATCCACTGTAACACTACCATTGTAAGGTAATACTGGTGTGTGTAATACAGTAACTGCTCATCCACTGTAACAATACATTGAAAGGTAATACTGGTGTTTGTAATACAGTGACTGCTCATCCACATTAACAATACCATTGTAAGGTAACACTGGTGTGTGTAATACAGTGACTGCTCATTCACTGTAACAATACCATTGTTTGTAAGGTAATACTGTTGTGTGTAAAACAGTGACTTCTCATCCACTGTAACAATATCATTGTAAGGTAATACTGGTGTGTGTTATACAGTGACTGCTTATCCACTGTAACACTACTATTGTAAGGTAATACTGGTGTGTGTAATACAGTGACTGCTCATCCACATTAACAATACCATTGTAAGGTAACACTGGTGTTTGTAATACAGTGACTGCTCATCCAATGTAACAATACCATTGTTTGTAAGGTAATACTGGTGTGTGTAATACAGTGACTGCTCATCCACTCTATCAGTACTATTGTAAGGTAATACTGTTGTGTGTAAAACAGTGACTTCTCATCCACTGTAACAATACCATTGTAAGGTAATACTGGTGTGTGTAATACAGTGACTGCTCATCCACATTAACAATACCATTATAAATACCGTTTTAAGGTAATACTGGTGTGTGTAATACAGTGACTTCTCATCCACTGTAACAATACCATTGTTTGTAATGTAATACTGTTGTATGTAAAACAGTGACTTCTCATCCAAAAGTAACAATACCATTGTAAGGAAATACTGGTGTGCGTAATGGAGTGACTGCTCATCCACTGTAACAATACCATTGTAAGGTAATAATGTTGTGTGTAAAGCAGTGACTTCTCATCCACTGTAACAATACCATTGTAAGGCAATACTGTTGTGTGTAAAAGAGTGACTGCTCATGCACTGTAACACTATCATTGTAAGGTAATACTGTTGTGTGTAAAACAGTGACTGCTCATCCACTGTAACAATACCACTGTAAGGTAATAATGGTGTGTGTAATACAATGACTGCTCATCCACTGTAACAATACCATTGTTTGTAATGTAATACTGTTGTGTGCAAAACAGTGACTTCTCATCAGCTGTAACAATACCATTGTAAGGCAATACTGTTTTGTGTAAAACAGTGACTGCTCATCCTCTGTGAAACTACCATTGTAAGGTAATACTGGTGTGTGTAATACAGTGTCTCCTCATCCACTGTAACACTACCATTGTAAGGTAATACTGTTGTGTGCAAAACAGTGACTTCTCGTCCACTGTAACAATACCATTGTAAGGCAATACTGTTATGTGTAAAACAGTGGCTGCTCATCCTCTGTGACACTACCATTGTAAGGACATACTGGTGTGTGTAATACAGTGTCTGCTCATCCACTGTAACAATACCATTGTAAGGTTATACTGGTGTGTGTAATACAGTGTCTGCTCATCCACTGTAACACTACCATTGTAAGGTAATACTGTTGTGTGCAAAACAGTGACTTCTCGTCCACTGTAACAATACCATTGTAAGGCAATACTGTTATGTGTAAAACAGTGGCTGCTCATCCTCTGTGACACTACCATTGTAAGGACTTACTGGTGTGTGTAATACAGTGTCTGCTCATCCACTGTAACACTACCATTGTAAGGTAATACTGTTGTGTGTAAAACAGTGACTGCTCATCTACTGTAACAATACCATTGTAAGGTAATAATGGTGTGTGTAATACAATGACTGCACATCCACTGTAACAATACCATTGTTTGTAAGGTAATACTGTTGTATGCAAAACAGTGACTTCTCATCCACAGTGACACTACCGTTGTAAGGTAATACTGGTGTGTGTAATACAGTGTCTGCTCATCCACTGTAACACTACCATTTTAAGGTAATACTGTTGTGTGTAAGACAGTGACTGCTCATCCGCTGTAACAATACCATAGTAAGGTAATAATGGTGTGGGTAAAACAGTGACTTCTCTTCCACTGTAACAATACCATTGTAAGGCAGTACTGTTGTGTGCAAAAGGGTGACTGCTTATGCTCTGTAACACTATCGTTGTAAGGTAATACTGGTGTGTGTAATACAGTGACTGCTTATCCACTGTAACAAAATTATTGTTTGTAAGGTAATACTGTTGTGTGTAAAACAGTGACTTCTCATCCACTGTAGCACTACCATAGTAAGGTAATACTTGTCTGTGTAATACAATGTCTGCTCATCCACTGTAACACTACCATTGTAAGGTAATACTGGTGTGTGTAATACAATGCCTGTTCATCCACTGTAACACTATCATTGTTTGTAAGGTAATACTGGTGTGTGTAAAACAGTGACTGCTCATCCACTGTAACAATACCATTGTAAGGTTATACTGGTGTGTGTAATACAGTGTCTCCTCATCCACTGTAACAATACCATTGTAAGGTAATACTGGTGTACGTAATAGAGTGACTGCTCATTCACTGTAACACTACCATTGTAAGGGAATACTGGTGTGTGTAATACAGTGACTGCTCATCCACTGTAACAATACCATTGTAAGGTTATACTGGTGTGTGTAATACAGTGTCTCCTCATCCACTGTAACACTACCATTGTAAGGTAATACTGTTGTGTGCAAAACAGTGACTTCTCATCCACTGTCACAATACCATTGTAAGGCAATACTATTGTGTGTAAAACAGTGACTGCTCATCCACTGTAACACTATCATTGTAAGGTAATACTGGTGTGTGTAATACAGTGTCTGCTCATCCACTGTAACACTACCATTGTAAGGTAATACTGTTGTGTGCAAAACAGTGACTGCTTATCCACTGTAACAATACCATTGAAAGGCAGTACTGTTGTTTGTAAAAGAGTGACTGCTCATGCACTGTAACACTATCATTGTAAGGTAATATTGGTATGTGTAATACAGTGACTGCTCATCCACTGTAACAATAGTATTGTTTGTAAGGTAATACTGTTGTGTGTAAAACAGTGACTTCTCATCCACTGTAGCACTACCATTGTAAGGTAATACTGGTGTGTGTAATACAATGGCAGCTCATCCACTGTAACACTACCATTGTAAGGTAATAATGGTTTGTGTAATACGATGACTGTTCATCCACTGTAACACTATCATTGTTTGTAAGGTAATACTGGTGTGTATAAAACAGTGACTTCTCATCCACTGTAACACTACCATTGTCTGATAATACTGGTGTGTGTAATACAGTGACTGCTCATCCACATTAACAATACCATTGTAAGGTAACACTGGTGTGTGTAATACAATGACTGCTCATCCACTGTAACAATATCATTGTTTGTAAGGTAATACTGTTGTGTGTAAAACAGTGACTTCTCATCCACTGTAACAATACCATTGTAAAATAATACTGGTTTGTGTTATACAGTGACTGCTCATCCACTGTAACACTGCATTGAAAGGTAATACTGGTGTGTGTAATACAGTGACTGCTCATCCACTGTAACGATACCATTGTTTGTAAGGTAGTACTGCTGTGTGTAAAACAGTGACTTCTCATCCACTGTATCACTACCATTGTAAAATAATACTGGTGTGTGTTATACAGTGACTGCTCATCCACATTAACAATACCATTGTAAGGTAATACTTGTGTGTGTAATACAGTGACTGCTCGTCCCCTGTAACACTTGCATTGTAAGGTAATACTGGTGTGTGTAATACAGTGACTGCTCATCCCCTGTAACAATTCCATTGTAACGTAATGCTGGTGTGTGTAATACAGTGACTGCTCATTCCCTGTAACAATTCCATTGTAAGGTAATAATGGTGTGTGTAATACAGTGACTGCTCATCTACTGTAACGATACCATTGTAAGGTAATACTGGTGTGTGTTATACAGTGATTGCTCATCCACTGAAACAATATCATTTTTGTAAGGTAATTCTGGTGTGTGTAATACATTGACTGTTCATGACTGTATAGTAGTTGCAATCCAAATATAATTGAAAACCCTGATAATGTGCTTCAATTTCATATATGCATTAAATAGACCACATGTTATACCCTCGGTTTAATTATCGTTTATGAGAATGCTTCCTCCGGAAACCTCGGTGATTCGTTGCTAAATCATAGCTATTCGTTTATGAAAATTCTTCCTCTGGAAAACTCGGCGATTCGTTGCTAAATCACAACTATTATTTAAATGGTGTTTATATGCATATTATTATTATTATTATTATTATTATTATTATTATTATTAGAGACTTAAAGCATCATATGAATTAATATTAAATGATTTATACAACAAAAACTAGCCGAGTCGTCAAGTTTTCCAGATCAAACTATGTTAATATTCCTAATTTATCACATAACTTACGGTGTGGGGGTGGAATAACACCATTCTATATTTTCGATATACCACTAGTTATATAAGTATGTAAATAATAGTCCGGTATGTATAGAAATAATTGTGGACTTCCGGAAGAAAGCATGAAACTATGCATGTTTGAACCTTATTGTTTGGGGCGCTTGTTTCAGCCAGAGGTTTTTCTGAAGCAACTTGAGCAATTTAATTAATACGTACATCAGTTATATATCATTAGAACTGGAATTTTTAGTGGTAAATAAAACTACTTTACTTTTGAAAATTGGTTGAGAAATAAATATTTTACAGCCAAAATGATTTTTTGATGGGGTTTTCCTATGTACATTCCTTGTTGGCGGGACAGCAGAAAATTAAGAAATGTCAAATAACTTCAGTAATCTTTCATATTTTGCTATAAAACTTTCCGGGTGTCTTAATTTACTGATATCCACCAATTTAAAACCATTCTTGGATACAATTTCTAAAAAAACATATTTTGAAATTTTTCATGCAGCAGAATTTTGCATTGAAAATGACCCATCAAAAACAGCTTTCGCACATGAAATTTTTATTTCTCAACCGATTTTGAAAAACAAGGTATTTTTATTTACCACTAAAAATGTCTATTTCACTGATATACAACTTATTTAGGTAGTAGATTAATTTTATCTTAAAATTCCAAAAAACCTTCGGCTGAAACAAGCGCCCCAAACAATAGGGTATGAATTTTAAATAAACAATAGAAACACGCCAGGGGACCCATGTCTCCTGAGGAAATGAGGCCCTAAAAGGTGTACCCCAATTGTTAATAAAGAACCGTTATTAATCTTAATACTACGTTTATTGTGTTAAAAAAATAAAACAGTATAATAATTATGAGTCCCACAAAAGGGCCATTATTTTTTAATTAAGCAGCTCAAAGGTGAGCTTTTGGTAGAAATAAGAGTGGACTTCCAGAAGAAAGCACGAAACATTGTATGATTGAACATTAGGGTAATACCTTTAAATAAAAAACTGGAGACACGCCAGGGGACCCAAATTTTTAATAAAGAACTGTTATTAATCTTAATACTATGTTTATTATGTTGAAAAAATGTTTCGAAATATAATTAAAATAAATAAAAAGCAGTAACAGGATAATATTGAAAGTATCTTTACTTATCTACCTTATGTGTTAAGTATGATAACTACGAGGCCCATACAAGTGACATTATTGTTTTATTAGGCAGGGCTCAAATGTGAGTTATTGAAATTACCATTCCCCTTTCTTCCTTAACATTTGCTTTAAAATAAGTTCAGCAACGGCTTGGCAAATTTTGTTGATGAACAATCCCTAGATTAGTGTCATTCAAATTTGTTAAAATTAGGTCAACATGAGTTCCAAGATGTTACTAAAGATAGTAGATAACAATAAAATAAAACAATAGCTATGTAGTAAACGAACAAGCTTGTTCAAATGAAGTTGTCAAAACTGGCCGCACCAATGGGTATGAAACCACAAGGCATTGAGTTATAATACTTAGCACGTAGCATTAGCTATGGTTCTCTATCAAGTTTATTCAAACGATGATCCTGATGTCAAATTTGCCCCCTCAGGGGTCACAGTGTTACCTAGAGGTGTATACGAAAATCATTGAAAAAATATACTTCTCTGAAACTATGAGAGTGGTGTAATATAATGCCTTATAGTCATATTTTTATATATAGTTATACAGGGGCATCTTAAAACCAATCGTCATAAAAAGATATCAAATTTCATCAAGGTTCGTCTTACTTGACCATATATACTTAATCGCTGGTTATCCATGCATGTTCGTGACCTAAACACCTTACATATGACCAGTTTATCAACATAAGAATAATTCCACAGCCATAAATGTGTCACCCATAAATCAAGAAAAACATTTTCAACAGCCGAACATGATCAAGTCCACAAGCAAATACTTCTATCAAAAAAGGAGACTGGGTCAAACGGTAATTACTGAAACATTGAAAAGATGGACAGTATCAGTTCCATAAATAGATAGAATTTTAACTGAAGTAAATAAAAATGGCAATGCTGTAATAAAACAACATAAACAGACAACCAGCACCCAGACAAGGTTGTTTGATCATGTAAAATTAATTATCATCACCAAGGAAGCAATATAAATAACTTACCATACCTCATAAGCAATGACACAAATATTTTGACGAATGATCGAAGACACAATTGTGTCAGTGAGAGAGGCAGAGGAAACAGAAAACGAAAAGTACATATTTTTTTAAAAGTGAAAACATCAATCATTCTATGACCAACAAAGGAAACCCAATCTTCCACAATTCCGATGGAAGGGAAACACAAAGAACCGATGATTAACAATGAGAAACATGCAATGCCACCAGCATTGGCAGTACAAAATAAAATACTCAGTTGAAAAAGAAAGTGGACACTGAGTTTTGTTTAGATTTAATTGAATAAAGTTGTTTTTTTAAAATTAAATTGACAAATTCTAAAATGAATATGCCATGTTTGATATCAAGGTTTTTATCATACTATTGCCAATATCATGTTGTCATTTGTTTTTCAATAGGTCGAATCATTAAGGGACTGTCGCTTGATAAAGAGGATAGGGTGTAAAGTAAACTTTTCGAAGTGTCCAGTTTCCTTTGCAACTGAGTTCAGAACTAAAGTCTAATTTACTTGGATAGGCTTAGAAGATTGCCACGGGGTTGGTTACGAGTATATGATTAGTATTGGTGGCGCTACAGTGCAATCACTTGAGTCACACGTAAATCTCTTCAACGGGGTAAACTCATTGAAACTATGTAGACAAGCTTTTCCTCAATTTCAAAGAACTCAATAAAGAATCTCGAATATATATATCGTCTGGGATGTGAACAGCTGCAGCTACTCAACATATTGCCATCAAAAAGGGATTCCTGTAAAATGACAAATACACCAGTTCTTGTTAAAGTGCACGGAAAAATTGTCTGTACCAGCAGGCCTTACTTTGTATGAACATGTGAATACCTGAATTCAGTTTTTGGTCCATCGACAGACTGAATGTTATTTAGAGCTGTCACAAAGAGAGAGGATGAACTATTATTAATAAATAGATTCATATGGTTCTGTAACATGATCATAGGAAAAACTACGATATACGGGACCACCTGGTTTACGTTCTCATCCAATGGGTGAGGCTAAGAGAAAGGGTCTGGCTCAAGAACACATCGATGAAACTAAGTGGCGCAGACGAGGATTGAATCCAGGTCCTCCAGTTTCGAGTTCACCTCGGTATCCACTGGGCCATGTCATCCCTCGACCTTCGAAAAGAGAATGCAAGCAATGAGGATGCTAAAGATTTTTATATATCTGCTCTTCAACCATGTAACCATGAATACTCAGATTACATTGCTACTTCACATAGCCCATGCCTGAATCATGAAACAAGAGAGTGATGATAATGTTGTAGTCTAGCTGTAACGAACGCAAGCCTATGTGTTGCGTATACGTTGTATGTTGCTTTCCAATTGGAACCTCTTTATACTGAGGCTGCTTGGGACAGTTTATCACAGATGCCACTGGACTTTTCCGTTGCTTCATAAGTAAAACCCTTCCCCTATCCGCTTGCGTCATGTTGGGATGAAAGCCAATAGGTCCCGGTCCTCCCTTGTATCCTCCGAGCATGTTAAAGAAGGTAGGTATATATTAATTGATTGTTGATTAGCAGTTGATGAACAGTTTAAATTCGTTTCTTTGATGCAATATCTGACTGTGACAATGTCTCGTTATTTAATGGTGTTGGCTATACCAAAGCTAAACGCATTGTTTAAGCATAATATCAGCACCAGATGCAATAGCTGGTGGAGATGTCTCGATGATAGAAAAACATTTGTTTCTCCTCGTCCGTATTTACACGTCTGTACATGTAGCATGCAAGTACATGCTCTCGTAGAGACACAGCTACACCAAGAAGCATACATTCACCAATCAGTGCACTGGTAAAACATATCAGAAAGGCGGTTTACCGGGCTCATCATATTGTCGGTTAAATGCGCTTAACTTGCCCCGGAACGCCAATGCCTTAAGACTATGGTTAGGTTCGCACACGACTGGATCACTTTGTTTGGAGTACACAAGCTGAGGCATCAAAAGTATGTCGTGAACTTATTCGGTGTAATTTATCCTGCTCTAGTTGCTGTAGGTGCTGGAAGGCCAACTTCCACTGCTATGCTTCTACATTGGCCAGTGTGAATGTCAGTAGAAATTAAAGAACAGGCATTAGCAGTTACATATTTGCTCCACCAAGGAAACCGTCATGACTATCGCATATTTTATTGAATGTTAAATATATTTAGCAGATAACTGGCACGGCATTAATAAAGAGCAAAACATTCATCAACGTAAATATTATTACATAATAAATGAAACAGTATTTTAAATTGTTTATAACCAAAAAAAGTCAAAAAAATATATAATGAGAACTGAACAGCTTTAAATGTAGTGCACAGTAATTTATACTTCAAAACATATTAAATGTTTCAATAAACAATTTATTTTTTAATAATAATAATATGTATAAACAGATTATGTTTTAATGCAAATTAATGAGTATTTATATTGATAATTAAAATTGAAATGATATATTCTTAAATTTGTTTGAAGGAATTAATTTTTTCCATAAACTCAGAATATGGAATGATATAATTTGTGAATAAGAATCATTTTATAAAGCGAAAAAGGCGTTCTCCTTTAATAATGTGTTTAAGCAGGAAATGCCCTCTTTAGGGCCTCAGTGGTATATTTTTGTTAAAATGAACTACTAAATGAATTAAAAAATTAAAAAGACAACTTTAAAGTTGGTGCGTAGTAAATAAATCAAAGTAATATATACTAAATGTATGTCAGTGTTGTTATGTTGCCATGAAAATGGCTATTGCACATTCATATAGACTGGACAATGTTATATTGGCATTGTATCAGCAACATTGTAATAATATGTATCCACCCTCTATTTAGATATCAATGTATTGTATAACATAAGTAGGTAAAACAAATATAACTTGCCGAAATGCAGTTATGTTTATGGATTGAAAACGTACCCTGTTTTATCTTCCATTGGTGTTTTAGCAATAAAATACCCCGCTTTTGGGGCCCAGTGCCATACTGCTGTTGCTATTGTTACAAATATATACTTTAAAATGATAGTAAACTTATTAAATGTTACTAACAATGTTATAAATGTTTAAGTATGCAATACTTTGATGACCGATCCACTAAAAACAGTATATTACTTTTTATCTGAAAAAAAACACAACAGAAACCACTTTTAGGGCCTCATTGTACTGATATAGAGGGGTCCCCACACCTGTCTCCTGCATTTTATTTAAAGTACATATACTAACGTATAAACATGCAAAGTTTCATGCTTTCTTCCGGAAGTCGACAATTTGACCCCTATATGGCTTGTACATACCATAATATAAGCCTAGTATGCGCTGTCAAAACAAATCGATAATAACTGTGATCCAATTTCCATGGTTTATGTCGATTTCGCGTGTTAAAGCGATAGGCAAAATGCAATAAAAGTTATGTGATGAATAAAATCTAACTTTCGTTCTCATTCATGATTGAATGTGTTAAACGAGTTGGCAAAATGATATAATGCGAGGCTATAAGATAAAGCGATAAGCAAAATGCAGTAAAAGTCGACGTGTGAGTTATGTGATAAATAGAATATAATATTCGTTCTCATTCATTATTGAATGTATTGAACTCGTTAGCAAAAATGATATAATGCTTGGCAAGAGCCTCGCATTATATCATTTTGCCAACTCGTTTAATAAATTCAATAATGAATGAGTACTTATGTAAGATCCTCTATTTAAGGCATATACACACTGGATATTAAACTGAAACACGTTATGGTGGTTTTATTCGTATATGGATTATAACCTTTATTATTCCATATCACCTCCAGTCCCTTTAAGGTTAAGTTATGTATAATACCCTGTAACATATTAACAACAAATATTGTAAAAACAGTAAACGGCACTATTATATATCAGTCAGAGTTGAATTTGATTTGTCTCTTTTCTGCACGAATGTTATTGTTGTTTTGACCTGTAATAAAACCAGACTATTTTCAATTACAAAGGTTATAAGCTGTTACACGAAACGTGTACGTGTCTCGACATCTGTCAGCCTGCTGATACCGTCGTTTGTACTAATTCGACATGTGCGTGTAGACCTGGGTACTTCGAGGACACTAACAATGCGGGGGTTTGCATTCTACCGGGTAAATATATTATATAGTAAACATCTGAAAATAAACCATACTGTAATAAATTAAATCTGAAAATAAACCACACCTTAATTATCTGTAGTATTTCGGCAAAAATAAACATTTGATTGTGACACTCATAGGTTATTCGATTTGTATTGGGATATATTCGCGCAATATTTATGCGCGAAAGAACCAGTGCATTTATCCCAATATAAACCAAATAACCTTTTTACTGCAAACGCATTCAATAAAATAAGTTGTAAAATTTAATTTTCACCAAAATCATTTATTTTAAACAAACACATTGCCGTTACATCATGGAAATGTTCACAATAAAATCACCATTGTTTACATCACGTGACATACTTTCTTTGACATGAACAGAAAATGCACCAGTAACGAACGAGTTTACATAACACACCCACTATGACGTTACTACACGTCAATATGAGCGAATATTGACGTAAAATCAAATAAAACAATGCCGTAATCAGAACGTTTTTCCCCAGTATGATCAACTATGTTATGCAAATTCTGTAGACACAATTGATATATTGTCATTTGGAATATTATTGTTTTCCTATTACATACATAGCTCGTCTTAGTTTAAGCCAGCTCTTCTCATTACATTCAGTTCATGCAATCCCGGAGGCACTATTTTTCTACGCTGAGGCATATAATTTGAATGCTGTTCAGCTGCCACTTATGCTATATTTATTTTTAGCTCAGAAATCTGGCCAGCCTTCAATGTTTGGTATACCATTCTGTTAACATTGCAGCGGGGAATAATGACATTCTTAGTATTTGAATTGACACCCATAATTCTTCCAGGGTGTCTGCAGTGTTTTTCAGCTTTTTATAAATTGAGTTGTCAGTATTAACAAATGTATTATATTTGACTGTAACTTAATGCTATGTTGCAAGTTATGAACCACTTAGTAGTCAAGCATTCTCTCAGATAAGAGCATATTTCCTTGGACTGATTAATTTCGATCGACCTACATGCTATTTATTTATTCACTCACTCACTTACTCATTCACTTACCTACTTACTTACTTTTTTACTTACTTATTTACTTATTTACTTACTAACTTACCTTACTTACTTACTTACCTTACTTACTTACTAACTTATTTACTTACTTCAGGCGAACTTGAGCTTGGTGATTGTTGCCTTGCGGCTGTGTCTTGCGAATCTCAAAGTCGAAGTTTTGGAATGGTAAAGTGCGAAAAACCACACAGTAATCCAAAAGGTTGTAAACCAAACAAAACATGTCAATGCAACGATGCGAACTTCTGGGAGAAGGTTGGCGACGTCTGCAAGTGCATCGCAGGCTATGTGGAAAACGTAGTTCCACAAAATGGCCAAAACACAAATGTGTGTGTGCCAGCAATCTAAATTATTCCTCTTTTTTTCTGTGATGCTAATATTTTTAAAGGGACAGATGACAATCTTAATGTTTTTATCAAGCATTAACATTAGCATTTCGATTGAATTATACAGGATTAATTTATACAGTATCAGTTAAACCTGGCACGATTAACTGATACTGTATAAATAAATAAATCGAAAACCTAATTTTAATGCTTGATAAAAACATTAATATTGTCATCTGTCCTTTTAAAAAATATGCTGCTTTCATATAATTGAAATAAAAACAAATATGTTTCATTTTTCTTCGATATTCTACCATAGGTTTAAATATATAATTGGTGCAAGTAAGTAATATAAAAAAAACATTTTGCTCTGAACTATTCTAATAATAATAAATATTACACACATCAAGATGACCGTCTATCCCTTTAATGTTATCTTTAAATCAAACTGATGATTGTTTAATTGATATAAACTATTGCAGAATTTGGATTTTAAAATATATGATAGTTTACACACCCTTATCCGTCTTAAGTAAGTCAAATAAATGCTAGCGAAACGCAAAAGGGATGCATTCAAAATGGGAACAGAATAAAATGCGCGCGACATGATGCCCGCATTTCGCTGAATGCAAAATGTAGGTGGAGTGCATATTTATGGACCTTAAACGCTGAATGCATTCTAAATGCAACTCTTATCATGCATGTACAGTTTGCGGGAAAAACTTTCATTATTGTGTATGTTACCACAAACGAACGATGAATGCTATATACTGTTGAAAATTAATCGATTTAAAGAAAGAACGACGATTTGACATTTACCAGTTTTTCTGGACACAGTGGTCCATTGGATAGCAAGTTTTATTATATGTTACAAAATACAAACGTTTTTCATTGGTCTAGAAGCAGTCACGTGTGATTAAATAGTTTAACCATATGCCAACCGTTCAAATTCATGGTTATTAAACTGTATATTGTAACAACAGTGTAACCAAAAGGAATTAATAATATTTTTAAACTGTATCGGTCGTGACGTCAGAGTCATGACGTCAAATTGCGCGAACGTCTCAATGGCGTTGACGCTCATTAAAATGGGTTAAATATCGGTGTTTGACTTAAAAAATGTGCTCGATGCAATAAATCAATTATTGGGTTTGTTACTGAGCCCCTACAGAAATGAATCTATAAATCTTACTGACCCCACATATTTCTGTAGGGGATCAGTAACAAACCCAGTAACTAACAATAGAGTATAGACTTAATTGTAAGGGCTATTATGGGTAACCCGAGTCTAGATCATCTGCAACGCTTGCTTGTTTTCGAGACAAACGTCTAGAACAATTATATATATATTCCAAAATAATGTTTGAAGTATGCCGAGATTCTGGTATGGTTTCTGATTGGCTGATACAGGTGCACCTTCTATCGGAGATATACAGATCGACAGAAAGACACTAATTTAATAAATAAACAAAGAGGGAAACTTCATCATTAAGTCGACGAACTAAATGTCGATGGTCTAAAATACTATAAAAAAATTTTTACAGACACGTGTTTCCGGTTTCAATTTTGGGTTTGAAACCTTGTTTGAACGATCAAAGCAAATGTATGCATCTCATAGTTGTGTTAAAGCAGATCACCCCAGAAATTGTCTTACAAGATGTGCTTTTCGAATAGTTCAAAACTGAATTGGCTTGGAGACAATACTTATTTAAAAACGTTTCTCATCAAAAATTGGCGAATAAAGAATACGTAAGTAAACTGAGGTTTATCTATGGTAGTTCTTTCTTTAATAATGCCTAAAATAATGTATTAGGCAGAAAAAACAAACATTGCCCAATACATAGCCAAAATCCATCATTTATTCCGGAGGAAAGCTGCTTTACAAAGATTACAGTAACAAGATATATAAAGCAATATCAAAGAAAAATAAATTGTTCAAGAAAGATAAAACCTGTAGACATGTACTTTTTTCTTGTTATTTTCATTTTGGGGTATATCAATATAATAAAAAAAAAAGGTATATCTTCTGTTTTTATTCCTTTAATTCCATGTAATGACGAACGAACCCTGTCAAAAATCTTAGTTTTGCAGCATGAGTAGAATGTTTAGCTTCTTTTTTTTGAAAAAAAAGAATAAAGAATAGCTATTGTAACCTGCCTTGGAGTGTACCATACTATCTTTAATAAATACTGAAAAGTGGATCCCTTGGAATCTACAAACACAAACAAGAGGGAAAAGTAGAGACTAGGTTTTATTAAGTCTGTTCGTGAGAGGTAATTTTAAGATACTAAACCTCTCACACCAATAACACCGGCTTAAGCAAAACTTACGATTGATTATTTTCATATTTTCTTTCATGAACACACTCGAGTCGGCAACATTTTTTTTATACAATACATACTGAAATGGGGATCCCATGGAAGCAACAAAACAAACAAGAAAGACAAGTAGTAGACTCGGTTTTATTGAGTCTGTTCATGAGATTTATTAATTAAAGTATCGAAAAGATTGGAAAAGGGTGAACGTATTATCAACATATGATAATAAATAAAGTAGATGACCTTTAATGTTTCTTCTATAACGGATGTGGAAGCCGCCATATGCTTACTATGACGTCATAGTTCTAAATTACCATACATGTATATGGAATTTTATAAATATAATAATGTATTGAGGTATAGGGTGGAAAATCTTATCCACCGCGTGAAAATAAGTAGAATAAAATGCACATAATAATACACATTTTATGACCAGTTTTTTATGACCAGTTTTGTATTTTAAATTCATTTTCAGTTACTTGCATGGCAATACATCATTTTATGACATAACATGTGGTGTGGAAGTGTAATTACACTATTCAATATTTTCGATATTCCACTAGTGGTATAACATTAATGACGTCATGGACGTCACGTTAATGTACGTTTTCTGACGTAATGTGACGTTATAAGTTAATCAATTAACTGGGTCAATAAATTTGTCATCATATTTACACGGTTTTAAATTATTTTTTAAAACAGAAACAATAAAGTCAAACCTTGAACAGATTTTGTTTCATAAATGTTCAACCATTTTCTTTATCATGTCTTTGTAAATTCTGACCTTGAGCTGAGACTTCGTAGGGTTTATTGATATTTCTTACCTCCATTTAAGAATTCAGACCTTGAGCTCTCTTTGAAGTTTTGCATCTCTTTGAGAATTCAGACCTGACCTTTACCGAGAAGTACTATTATGAACTCTGGGTTGGAGCGCTGTGGTCTAGTGATAACGTTGCGTATAAAAGAGTTCGTGATAAATAGAATCTAACATTCGTTCTCATTCAAATTGAACTTATTAAACTCGTTAACTAAAATGATATAATGCTTGGCAAGAGCTTCGTATTATAGCATTTTGCCAACTTGTTTAATAAATTCAATAATTCTCATTCATTATTGAATTTATTAAACTTGTTAGCAAGAATGATATAATGCTCGGCAAGAGCCTCGCATTATATCATTTTGCCAACTCGTTTAATAAATTTAATAATGAATGAGTACTCAAGTAAAATCCTCTATATACCAGATATTGCAATTTAAAACGCTGACTTCATATTTTTTATATGGCGGCTTCCATCTCCGTTTTAGAAGAAACTTTAAATGGTCATATCATCGAGTTTTGATTTTTATTTCGCCTTTTCCAAGGGTTTCCAGAACTCTCAACTATAAAATTTGTAATTAAATAGGCCAATAGGCTATTTAAAATGTCAAAGTCTTGGTTAAATTCAGTTTAATATTTGTATGCAAGATTTTCTATGTACACTTGTGCATTCATTTGTTCTCTACCATACTGGATTATCCAAGGTAAAGGTCACAGGAAAGTAAACTTTTACGTTGACCGAAAATATTCAATGTTCGCCATTGCGGACATTGAACTACCTTATGAACTGATTCTGGTTGGCAGTTACCGGTGTCTAAAAGTCTAAGACTATTATGCACAATTTGTTTTTATGCGCATTTTCTTAGCGGATATGTAGGTGTTTAGTTGTATAATAAAGCCTTCTTCAGAATCAATAAATACAGAACTATACATTCAAAGTAGGTATAAAAGTCCAACCGGAAATGTAGCAATCAAGGACCGCAGTCAACCAAAAACACGCATAGAAACAAACAATATTTACAAACATGATTTAAAAGCAAGACATGAACTCACACAAATAAACGGGTTGAAAATAGGCTACCGATTTGGAACGGTCAGTGGCGAAAAAGGCCGTTGGGCTTATATTCTCTAACAAACATGACAGCTTTAATAGGCAATATACGTATAACACATAAATGATCACGTATATATGAATATGAAAACAAAATCATAGAAAGCCACAAAGCAAGTACTCAGTGACTTGGCAGATATCAGATCAACAAGACAACAAGCCATTAATGGTACTACAAGACAATATTTAAGACAAGCATCAAACTCTAACGTCCTTTGAGAACTAAGGTAGACAGACGTCATCATACGGTCTACAATATGTCCCGTCATCGCACAATCAAACATGCAGATAAACTTTTTAGCAACTTTAATAACGATTGTATGAAAGTAATTATGACCAAGGAACTTACGAAGTTAGTATATCACATATCCATAGAAAATGAGAAAAATGGTCCTATAGAAATCACAACATCAAAACGCAATGGCGCCGTAGATCCGCACTGCACCACAAACAAAGAGCAGATTAAGAAATACAATGAGAAGGATACTACACATCACAGCGAGTGGTGAAGACAGTGTTGCCGATTTGGAACGGTCAATAGGCAATAAGGCATACTGGTTAGCATAAATCAATATTATGTTTACACAACCTTACTATTATCCTGTCTTCAGCGCTCACATTGAGAAGCCAGTGTAAATAAAAGTACATCCTATCAAAAGGAAATCTCTAACAATAAAAAAGAGTATGACAATGGACCTTTGGAAACGGTCGAGCACGACACATACGAAATATTGCAGTCTCGGTTTGATTGAGACTGTTCATGAGCGGTAGTGAAATATGCTAGCTACCGCTCACGCCCCTCTAGCCGCGGGTTGAGCAGAACTCAATATTAATAAAATTAATAGTACAAAATGTTAACCATCCCGAAGATGGCATGCATATGGCGGTGGACATGGAGTATCTTTCTTCCCCATGTCGTACGGCGTATGGTCCCAGTATCTAATAAAATTAAATGTCCCAAAGAGCGAAATAAACATAATGGAATTTAGATGGTAGCAGCGGTTATGAAGCCTGCATATCACAAGTAACAGTCAAAAGACTAAATTAAAAAGCAGACAACATATCCTATAAGTGTTTAAACAATACCCAGAGCCTTTAATCGGCCGGAGTAGTGGAACCACTTAATCGAAAATTAAGTAAGAAAACAAAAAGAAATGAAAAAGTACCGCAATAATTAAATATAAGTATCGGGCTCAGCGATCTCCAAAGATCGAATGAATAACAGTACTGATTGCAAGCGCGGGGAGACGTTTTACTGCCGCCACACTGTACAAGCAACGCCACTGTCCTATAAAAAAAAGAGTAAGATAATGGACCTTGGGAAACGGCCGAGCACGACACATACGAAAAATTGCAGTCTCGGTTTGTTTGAGGCTGTTCATGAGCGGTAGTTAAATATGCTAGCTACAGCTCACGCCCCTCTAGCCCCGGATTGAGCAGAACTCAATATTAATAAAATTAATAGTACAAAATGTTAACATCCCGAAGATGGCATGCATATGGCGGTGGACATGTAGTATCGTTCTTCCCCATGTCGTACGGCGTATGGTCCCAGTATCTAATACAATTAAATGCCCCAAAGAGCGAAATAAACATACTGGAATTTAGTTGGGAGCAGCGGTTATGAAGCCTGCATATCACAAGTAACAGTCAAAAGACTAAATTAAAAAGCAGACAACATATCCAATAAGTGGTTAAACAATACCCAGAGCCTTTAATCGGCCGGAGTAGTGGAACCACTGAATCGAAAATAAAGTAAGAAAACAAAAAGAAATGAAAAAGTACCACCGATAATTAAATATAAGTATCGGGCTCAGCGATCTCCAAAAATCGAATGAATAACAGTACTGATTGTAAGCGCGGGGAGACGTTTTACTGCCGCCACACTGCACAAGCAACGCCACTGTGCTATAAAAAAAAAAGAGTATGATAATGGACCTTGGGAAACGGCCGAGCACGACACATACGAAATATTGCAGTCTCGGTTTGATTGAGACTGTTCATGAGCGGTAGTGAAATATGCTAGCTACCGCTCACGCCCTCTAGCCCCGGGTTGAGGAGAACTCAATATTCATAAAATCAATAGTACAAAATTTTAACCATCCCGAAGATGGCATGCATATGGCGGTGGACATGGAGTATCTTTCTTCCCCATGTCGTACGGCTTATGGTCCCAGTATCTAATACAATTAAATGTCCCGAAGAGCGAAATAAACATAATGGAATTTAGTTGGGAGCAGCGGTTATGAAGCCTGCATATCACAAGTAACAGTCAAAAGACTAAATTAAAAAGCAGACAACATATCCTATAAGTGTTTAAACAATACCCAGAGTCTTTAATCGGCCGGAGTAGTGGAACCACTGAATCGAAAATTAAGTAAGAAAACAAAAAGAAATGAAAAAGTACTACCGATAATTAAATATAAGTATCGGGCTCAGCGATCTCCAAAAATCGAATGAATAACAGTACTGACTGCAAACGCGGGGAGACGTTTTACTGCCGCCACACTGCACAAGCAACGCCACAGTCCGCATCCAGAGAAATTAGGAAACGATAAACGTACATATTATTGTAAAACTATATGAAAACATAAAAAATACGAAAACAGTTCTAGGACTCACCCGCAAAATGTAGTAGTTTTGACTCAGCTCAAGTTACATGATAATCAGCTTGGTTTTGGCATACGCAGCATGAGGTCAATAAAATGGCAATAAATCACCTAACATGCCACCTAATGAGCTAAAACTTTGTCCATGCAGAATTAAATGTTAGAAGTATATATAACAGCCTTAACTCTATTTGCAGATATCATTTTGTTACACCAATTTGTTTCTAATTTTTTAAATGCGCCTATCTGCTGTTAGATAATTGATGCCCTGCTGTGCGAAAATGATTATTTTATTGCTCTGGGGTCAGTTAATTACATGGATGAATTATAGAGAGTCTCAATAAACAGAGATTCTCGGGTCAGTCCTAAAACTGGAAAACGAACTTTCATGGAGCGACCAGTTAGGCTTATATACTGTATACCACATGTATGGTGATTTCAGGTGAAGACATAAACGATATAACTAGATGATCATGAAATGTCTGAAGGTATACTGATATAAAACTCTCTACAAATTGTGAATTTGAAGCCATGTTGTGATAGTCCTAGGGATGACATTCAATTAATAACTAAATCGTATTTTTTCGGCATTGATGCGGTTTTAACCGCCGATAGTAAGTGACACATTACATACACAATAGTTATGTTTGTCCTTTCCAGACTCTATTTTCAACTTTTGGGTCGGTAGGTAAAAGTTTAAAAAATATTGACCAATTTTTATTATTTTAGAACAGCTTGACATACAAATTACACAACAAAAAAGCGGCTGCAATATCAAAGCAGAGCTTTTAACCCACATGCATGAAATAAAACATGCAAATGAAAACGTATAAACAGAAGCATTTAAAAATCGAACAATGTGTGCAAGATCTGCTTGGAACAGATTAAATATATCAAAGTGCGACGTCTTTAACATATTCACAATTACTCTTGTTCATAATAAAGCTAGAAATGTGTCCATGGGATACGGATGCCCCCACCAAAACTATCAGCGAAAAAGGTCACATTTGACTCCGGTAATAAAATGTGGATTTTGACGCCGAATCGATATACACATCTTGGCCTCATAGGTAAGCATCCTGTAAATTCCGAACCAATCGGTTGAAAACGGTGGGAGCAGATAGACACACAATGCATTTATTTTAACATAATATTTGACAAAAAAGGGTCGTAACTCTGGTAATACAAGGTCGACTTTGACGTTGAATCTACATGCTCATCTTGACATCATAGGTAAGCATCTTGTAAAGTTTCGAAACAAACGGTTGAAAACTGTGGGAGAAGATAGACACAAAAGCTATGTTAACGTAAACAAATGACGGAAAAAGAGCCATAGCTCCAGTAAGGCTAGGTCGATTTGACGCCGCATCGATATGCGCATCTTGACATCATAGGCTAGAATCCTGTAAGTTTCGACACAATAATTTTGTTTTGCTCTAATGACTTAGTGGTATAGAATTATTACAACCTCGCTGTTATCCTGATTTCAGCGCTAACATTGACGAGCCAGTGTAAATAAAATTACACCCATCAAAAGGAAATCTCTAACAATAAAGTCCGCATCCAGACAAATTAGGAAACGATACACGTATATATTATTGAAAAACTATATGCAGACATAAAACATGTTCACAAAAGACGAACTTTCATGGAGAGATCAGTTAGGCCTACATACTGTATTTCACATTTAGGGTGATTTAAACCATATAACTAGATGATCATGGAATATCTGAATGTATATTGATATCGAACTCTCTACCATTGTTGTGGATTTGAAGCCAGGTTTTGAAAGTCCTAGGGATGATACTCCATTAATAACTGAATCATATTTTTGTTCGGCATTCATGCGGATTTAACCGCCGATAGTAAGTAAATGTCAAATGCCATACAAAATATTTATGTTTGCCCTTTCCCGACCTTATTTTCAAATTTTGGGTCGGTACGTAGGCAAATATATATTTTTTTTTATGTAAAATTAAATTATATAAATTAAACCAAACAAAAGAAAAGCAGAAATCTTCTAATTAATAAATTGAACTGGAATGTATTTATATATGAAAATCAATAAACAGTTTTAAAAATATTGACCATTTCATTATTAATTTAGAACAGCTTGACACATCAAACAACAAGAAAAACGGCTGCAATATCAAAGCAGAGCTTTAAAAAATGAGATATAGGGTCCTATAGAAACCACAGCGTCCGAGCGCAATGGCATCGTAAGTCCACACTGTACTGCAAACAAGGACTTGAAAATACAATCAAAGAGACAAAAAACAACATAAAGGGTGGTGAAGACAAGGTTACCGACTTGGAACGGTCAGTAGGCAATAAGGCCTACTGGTTAGCTTGAATCGAGTTTATAGAGATTAGATCATGGCGGGGATTTCTTTATTTACACTGTCCTGTTTTAATGGGATGACAGTAGGGTAAGTGTGAGGTTTGGTGCACCCTAGAACCGCTTTAAACTCCAAGGCGGTAGCCCTATTGTCAACCCTTTTTGTGTTTGTGATGTCGTTTGCATTTATTATTGCTTTTGCCTTCTTGTTTGTCTGTTTGCGTGTTTGTTTCTGTGTTTTGTGGTTGACTGTCCTCCTTGAATGCTACTTTCCCTGTCCGATCTTTTTATATTTCTTATAATTGCGCACAATCCTCGATATTATCCTCGATATTATCCTGTCTTCAACGCCCAAATAGACAAGACAGTGTAAACAAAACTACATCCCATCAAAAGGAATTCTCTAACAAAAAAGTGCACATCCTGAGAAACTAACTAAAGAAACACATACAAAATAATAAACATCTCAGGGTGTATCCAGAATCGTACTGAACAACCATAGTAGTTGCAGCTAAAGAGAAAACCAATCTAGGATACGACCAGAAAACCCGAGGGACGAAAGCTCATGCACCCACCTCCCTTAGTTGGGGTTTCAGTAGGTACAATCATAGTGTCCCAAGAGGTAGTCCAGTCATCGCACAAGTGAAATGTGAAGCGTAATGACTGACTGTAGAAGGGTTAATCACTAAACATGCAGTGCGCTGTAAAAGCAAAGGGTTATATCCTTTTCTGACGAACTTCCTGATTAAATTTGTAAAGCGGTCAGGAAACCCGTCAGACCCCTTTAACTTTCGAAGTTTATAGACCACATCTCCATAAAATGAGGGTTGTGATATGCCTAGTCGCAGAAGTGTCTTAAGGTTGGTTTTGTACTTTTCCAGCAGGCCCTCGTTACGGCGGTAGAATTTAGAGAAAGATCTACGTAGTTTGTGATAACGAAAACCCTGCTGAAGAAGTTTACTTGTAATAACTTGATTTCGATCATTGAAGTCTATAACATCATTACACGCTCTAGCAAATCGAATGAGCTGGGAGATATACACCCCGTATGAGGTAGCACGAAGTACATCTCCATCCAGGTGTGGATAGTTAACGATGTTAAAATTAAAATCATCTCTCTAATCATAGATTTTAGTATGAATACAATCATTCGAAATCAAGAGATGAAGATCGAGAAATGCTGCTACTGTATCCGAACTGTTGGCTTTATTCAACGTGAGCTCTGGTGGATAAATGTTAGTAACCATATGAGCAAAGAACGGATTATCAATATTGAGTATGTCATCAAGATACCGAGAAGTATTTTTAAAGGCATCAATAATTTCACCCTGTATATCAGGTGACAAACTCAACATAAAATCTCTTTCATAGCAGTACAAAAACAAATCTGCAACAAGTGGCGCACAATTAGTACCCATAGGAATACCAACAACCTGGCGGTAAATAATTTTACCGTATCTTATAAAGATGTTATCCAGAAGAAAAGATAAGGCTCTGCAAACATCAGTACAAGTCCACAAATTATACTTATCAATGGGGGCGTTAGTAAAGAAAGCCCTAACATTATTACAAGCTAGAAAAGTTAAACCCACATGCATGAAATAAGGCATGCAAATGAAAACGTATAAACAGAACCATTTAAAAATCGAACAATGTGTGCAAGATCTGATGAACCAGATTAAAGAAATCAAAGTGTGACGTCTTTAACATATTCACACTTATGTTTGTTTATATTAAAACTAGAAATATGTCCATGAGACACGGATGCCCCCACTGAAAGCTATCAGCGAAAAAGGTAAAATTTGAATCCTGTAATACAATGTGGATTTTGACGCTGAATCGATATGCATATCTTGGCCTCAGACAGGCATCCTGTAAAGTTTCGAACCAGTTTCGAACCAATCGGTTGGGAGGAGAAAGACACACGAGTTATCGTAACATAAAATTTGAGGAAATAAGAGCCATATCTCCGATAATACAAGGTTGATTGTGACGCCGAATCGATATATACATATTGACATCATAGGTAAGCATTATATACAGTTTCAAAAGAATCGGTTGAAAACTGGAATGACATAGACCCACAAGATATGTAGATGAGAAGTTTAGAAGTTGTTTTTTGTCTTTAAAATCGTCTATATGTACCTTGCAGGCAGCTATGAAAGTTGAATGTTTCACATTAATTTTGATACAAAAAGCTGTGTATAATCTTTTTAATACCCTGAAATTTAATATTTATAACTTAAACAAAATGGAGAAAAATGGAGAATCGGGAAAGGGAAAAAATTTAATTTGTTAAATGTTGCCTTAACAGCTGGTTTTACATACACATCGGTGTATACTTGACTCCAATCTTTCATTTTCACCCAAGTGTCTAAAAACTATGTTTTCTCTTTTCTTCAGCTTAAATAGATTTTTACACTGCTGTAAATATAATCTGTACATTCTTTCAAACTTATATCGTTTATAAAACCAGACTGTCTCATCATAATTTAGTAACTGTTCATCCTGCTTTCTCATGTAACAGCATGCGAACTTCTTACCAAGTCTAGAATCTATTATTTTTCCTTCTGTCTGAATGTATTTTTTATCTCTCAGATGAAAACAGTTATTGTTCAAAACTGTTTTATTATTTGAAGCGCGTGTTTTGTTGATAGGTTAGCTTCTGTTTTGAATGGAGCGCTTCCGCAAACGCCTCGAATCTCTCTTTCCATGGAAATGACGGATACAGTTTTCTTACAAAATAGAATTGCGCCAGATGGAATGTGCACTTTGATTTTCTTTAATTTGTTTAGTGTCTCGGATATAGCTGGAAAAGTGACTGATTAACATTATCATGGAGTTCTAATTCTGCAACTTCATCCAGCTTCTCTATGATCGTGCTTATTCCGTTGACGATATGACATAACAGCGCACCGGATTTGTGCAGTTTTGTATCACTTTCAGTGTTCTCGCTTTTGGTTATCTTGGCATCAAGTATTGCTTCATCTCTTTAAATAGTGCGTTTTATTATACCCACGTTTTTGAGAAAAAAAACAGGGTATATTAAAATCGCCTCCGTTTGTCCGTCCGTCTGTCCGTTACCGCATCTCCTCATAAACCGCTGTACGGAATTCAACCAAACTTAGGGTTTGACATCACCATATGATGACGGCGTGCAAGAGCACTATTATTTTTGGCTCCGAGCCCAGGGGCCCTCAGGGGGGTCAAAAGGTCAAATAAATTAAAAATTCAATTACACTGTCATTTTTTCATATTTTTGCACATAACTTGGTGTATGTAAACGTCTATAAAGGATAAGCAACATATTAAATGATTTTATTATTTTTATTATATCGAACTCGGACCGTCTGCCCGGGGGCCCAGGTGGGAGGGGGCGAGGTTGTGTGGGTGCGGAGGGGATTTGGATTTTTTATTTTATAATTATATTTCAAATGAAACATGATGATGGGATTACACTGTATACATTTGTTTCCTCCTATGTTATAGTTGGGCCTGGAGGAAGGGGCATCAAATACACTAATAATGAAATTACTGTGTTATTTTTTCATACTTTTGCACATTAATTGGTGTAATAGTCATCTAATAAAGAGATACACAGCATGTAAAATGATTTATTATTTAAAACTCGGACGTCTTCCCTGGGATTCGGGTTGGAGGAGGTGGGTGGTGGTGGAGTGTAACAGGGGGTCAATTTATTTCAAAATTATTCTCAAATGAACATTTTGATGAAGGGATTACATTGTATGTACTGTGGGGCTGTGGTGGGCGGGGGGAAGTGACCTGTGTGAATAAAACGTGGATTCATTCTAGTTTAAAATTCTGTAGGCATGTCTTTCTTTTTCTGCCTTGTAGGATTCCTTTGTGGGTTCCTCGTTATCTTCTGAATAGCATTCCTTGTCTTCCATTTCGTTATACATCATCTCTGTGTAATCGCCTTTATTTAGCGCAACTATGTCAGATCATTTATCTGCTGATAATATCTTTGTTATATTGAAGTAGCTGAACGTCTGGAATAAATGTCAGTCCCTTAGCTGGGAGTAGTTTTTCAGATTTGGTAAGCTTGTAGTTCGATAGGTTAGTAACCACAACATTTGCTTTAGCATTCTACTTCTCTGTGCAGGTATCGACGATGTTACTCTTTCTTTCACAATTTTTTTCGAATTCAGACTTAAGATTTTGTTTTACGCGTCGTTCATTATTCCTGCTTACAGTGTTGTTTCAAATTACTATACAGTGATTGCGGTAGTAGCGGATTATTGGTAGTAGCGGATCAGTTTATGTTTCCATTTCATTTATTCAGCTCGAATGCATTTGTTTTTCATGCAACTTTCCATATTTGAAGATTGGTCATATAAGCATACAACTATACATTAGCGCAAAGATTCGGCACATATTTCCTTCAGTAATTACCCACTTAGTGTAGCATCTATCAAGAAAAGTTACGCCTGCAGGATATGAGTTTTCAAAATGAAAAAAAAAATACAGTTAAAATGAAATAAAAACAATGAACAGATGTTTTTTTAATACACTGTGTGTAAAATGCTCAGGCCTGATCATCAACATATCCATGATATAGAGTTTTAAACTTTTAGGGACATTGATTCCGTAAACAGGCAAAATAGCAGATTTTCAACAGTTAACTAACACAAGTATAAGACATAGTTCATAACAACTTGGTTAGCATATTGGTGAGAGAGCAGAATCTAGTAAGAAACTGTCTTGAACGTTTCATTTAGTTTTAAATTTACGTTTTTAACCATAGTGATCCTTTACTACCCAATGCACTGTAATGAGAAAACGATGTTAAATTAAAATAAAACAGTTTGAGAGACTCTGCTGGGTTGACAAAGTCATCTCACTTATGGTGGTTGGTTTTCTGAAACATAAGGTTGAAATGATGCCCTTTCAAAATAAGATATACGATTTATCATACTGAATATCAGTTTCACTTTCGTTTTCATCGTCTATCCGTAATGTATACTTGTTTCGTTGCATGTTATTTATATTCCGATCTGTCACATAACATTAATCTTATATTTTAATTCAGCTTCTGTTGACCATGAACTTAATCTGCTATCAGTGAATTATTGTTCACTACAATACTATGGTATGGGACATCAAAAGGAAACTTAAACTTCGATTTATTCTATTTTATAAATGATACCATTCTTCTCTGACAATAGTATGATTATTTCCTGCTCAGAATATAAATGAACTTAAAAATCTGTAAAAACAATTACCATCACCTTTCACTTATACTTCAACATATTGTCTGATCGTTCTTTGAGTAATAATTTTCAATTGCATTTTGGCTTGTGTTTGGATTCCCAAAATATCAGTAAGTTCTACAGTATCTGGTTTAGTTTCTAGTCTTGTCGAACAATATCCTAGGAAAGAGAAATATGTTTCCGTCGACAAGTTTCTCTGGTCATCTCCATCAATATTATAGAATCGCGTCATTGCGTCGTTTTTAATATTATTTCACTTCTCAATAAGAATTCAGTGTCAGGATATGTTGCCTGCTTTTTAATTTAGTCTTTTCACTGTTACATGTGATACGCTGGCTTCATAACCTCTGCTCTCAGCTAAATTCCATTTTGTTTATTTCGCCCATTATTTTCTCGTTTAAGGCAACGCGTTTTGTTAGGAAGTGGGACCATAGGCCGCTGACCATGGACTGGTGTGAAAAAAACGCAATGAAGGTTTCATTTTCACCGTCATATACATACCATCTTCGAGATGGTTCAAATTTATGTACAATTGGCATTTTAAATATTGAGTTCTGCTCACCCCGGGGCTAAAGGGCGTGAACGGTAGCAAGCAGTGTTCATGGAAAGTCTCAATGAAACTGCAATACCTTTTTGTATTTATCATGTTCGACGATATCCAAATTTCTCCTTCCATACTTGTTTATATACTGAACCATACAGCTAACGCACCAGTATACAATACCTTTAATGTATAAACTTATTATATGCTGACTGGTACCGTTGGAGATTTGAATGATTTTTTTAAATTTAAAGTCGTTATTCACATTTACCAATACTAATATTAAGATAAGAGTGGTATATCGAGTACATTTTAGAAAGGTTATATTTGTGTTTCTCTTATTTCTTAATTATAAACAAGAAGAAACTGATGAAAAAGCATCAGGGCGGCAAAAAATGTTTTCAAAAGGAGGAAAAAAACATTTGTATTTATTTGCAAATTTTTATTATATAACAACCATGAACAATTTAGAATATTTTAAAAAGTATTAAAAGTTATATAGCAACAGTAAACAATAGTAACTTGAGAACAAAAGGTGCATACTTAAGATATCAAAACATATTTAAGTGTTTGCATTAATTGCCGGTATATATTTCTAGAATGTTATGAAGATTTTTAGAATGTTGAGGTAGTTTGAATTAAGTAAAAAAAATATCGAAAAGAGCTGATACGATCCGTGAAATGTGTATTATGACAAATGCCTATGGTAGATGGACATGTATTCGGAAGAAGTGGTTTGTAGTGGCAAAATATCATGCAGTTTGTTTTTTTGAATGTTTGACACCGAATTTTGTCATAGGTGTAGGGCTGATCATGAGATTTTCCTTGGTGGAAACCATTATTGCATGGCCTGAGTCAGGAAATAAGCATGCTCATGCAAAGTTTCAAAGCTGTATCTCTTATAGTTACTGAAAGAAGTGCACCTTAACATAAAACTTAACCAAATACGCGGACGCCGATCAAGAGGTGACAATAAGTCGTACTATTTTCCAAACACATACTGGCTAAAACATGAACCTTAACGGAAAACTTAACCAATATACTCAATTCAAAAAGGGGCATAATTTTTGCTGAAAGCAGCACAAAGGTATGAAACCTGATATGCTGGGTCATGTTATGATGTAGAACAACTGTATACAGTTTCAACATTGTAGCTGTAAATGTTAGCTAATATATGGACCTTTGACATAGCGCCAATATCTATACAGCAATTTCAATACAACAACAGGATATTATGGCCAGTCTTTTACCCCCAACATTTCGGCCAGTCTTTTACCCCCAACATTTTAATCACGTGCTCCTCCATATGTCACGTGCTCCTCCATATGCAGCATCAAAAAGACGCCAATTATGTAAATCAGAGTGGTGAATGACATGCCTTTATAACGCCGTTCAACTAGTCGTTTCTAACGTAAATGTCATTATTTTTGACAGTTTGAAATAAAACTAAATGATGCCACTGTGTTAACAGTTTTACGCCACATGGCTTGATCAGCGTATTTAATAGTTGCACATTTTTGAACGTCAACCACTCTGATTGCAAGATGTGTTTGACATTCAGTATAATAATATTGTATTCAACACTGTTAAATAACCTCATACTATACTATTATATATATATAGAGAGAGAGAGAGAGAGAGAGAGAGAGAGAGAGAGAGAGAGATTAAATTAGTTTTTGTCTTTTGACATATAAAAATGAGAAAAGTTATCCTATAGAAAAAGCAATCAACCGCAATGGCACCGTAGGTCAAGACGTACAACATACATTTAAGAGATGTTTTAATATTATGTTCAAATATAAGTGAAACAAGTATTACAGATAGAGAAACTAAATAGTTCACCTCCTCGGTTACACTCTGCGTCATCTATACACATTCCACATAACT
Source organism: Cyrtodaria siliqua (assembly GCA_037043455.1). Lineage (NCBI taxonomy): Eukaryota > Metazoa > Mollusca > Bivalvia > Adapedonta > Hiatellidae > Cyrtodaria > Cyrtodaria siliqua. Next base: position 11,486 of record JAWPHD010015518.1, on the reverse strand, counting down.
CGGTATTTTAGATATAACCCATATGTAAATATATCATATGGTACGAAATAAAAAAATAATTACTCGATAAAATATCAAAAGGAGAAACACTTAAACAGCTTAACTGACAAGGAAAAAATAAACATAATATAAACTCATAAAAAAAATGGATAGACACTTCGCAAGACAGAAGCATTAACTATAAATAACTATATTGGGTCCCATTAACTGCCACTATTGACACAAAAAGGGAGGTATAAATATCGAACACGAAAGGTAGCATTCACAGAACACAGTCAACCAAAAACACGCACACGAACAAAAACAATTACATCAAAATTAGAAACAATGTGTGAAACATCAAAACATAAAATGGTTGACAGATTGGAACGGTCATTAGGAGAAAAAAAGTCGCTGGGGGATTTAACCAGGTTCTAGGATGCACCAAGTCTCACTCTTACCCCTTTTTAAAGAAATATAAAAAGATCGGACAGGGAAAGTAGCATTCAAGGAGGACAGTAAACCACAAAACACAGAAACAAACACGCAAACAGACAAACAAGAAGGCAAAAGCAATAATAAATGCAAACGACATCACAAACACAAAAAGGGTTGACAATAGGGCTACCGCCTTGGAACGGTCAGTGGCAAAGTATGCCACTGGGGGTTTAAACCGGTTCTAGGGTGCATCAAACCTCACACTTACCCTACTGTCATCCCATTAAAACAGGACAGTGTAAATGAAGAAATCCCCGCCATGATCTAATCTCTAACCAACAAGACAGCATCAATAGGCAATATAAGTAAAACACAAATATGCTCGTGTAAATATAATACAAAAAACAATAGCCTAGAAAGCCACAATGAAGGTACTCAATGACTTTGCAGAAGCCAGAGCAGTAAGATAATAAACCATTAAGGGCACGACAAGAAATATCAAGTGTCTTAAAAATAAAAGAATAAAAGGTTTTTGCCTTTAATTCGGAATCTGTGACTTTGCAATTTGTATTTAAAAACATCATTGCGGGGAATGTCGCTGGGGGATTAAACCAGGTTCTAGGAGGATGCACCAAACCGCAATCTTACTCCTTTTTACATTTAAGAAACGTTCAGTACAAAGGTGTCTTACAAATGAAAGAACAAATATTTTTCTTAAATTCAGAATCTGTGATTTGTATTTAGAATCTAACAAGCATATATCTTGTTTGGAAATGTGCACATACTCAACATTATTTTTAATATAGTTTTAAACGTTAATATGTATCTTCATTAAAAACATTATTATTATAATTTATTTTCTTACGTAAGTTTAGAAAAAAACGATTCCAACGTTTGGACATTACAATACATTTATAGCACATAAAAAATACTTTCTGAGAAATAAATCGCACCTTTGGAAAAACATAATGCAAAATGGCGAAACTTTCTACATGAACATTAATTTAAAAAACAGGGTCATCTTATCCACGACATTAATTAAATATAATTTATGGAAGACACTTTATTACTAGGGAAGGGTAATGATATATGTCATCTTCTTTACATCCTTCCTTTCCTTCCACATTTAATACCATAAAATATACATTTCTCTCAATATACACGGAGCAAAATAAAATTAATCCAATTTTCTTTTCCTTTTCTTTTTCCAGACATCAAAAAGGAAACAAGTGATGATAGTATGATTAAGTAGATAGACTGTCACCAATATTCCAAATAAAGAATTATCTGAAAAGCTTTGTTATTAAGAAATTATCCCGTTTTTATTAAAGCATGTATTTTAGACATAACAACACCAATTCTATGAAAAATACATAATTATGTCCGAGACAATATTTTATGTATATTCCTTACCCAAAATGTTACACTGAAAATGCATTTCATAGCTTCTGTAAATTATCCACAATTATCAAATTACCTCCCTTTGAAGTTTTCATTTCATCAATATCAAATTATAACCAGCCAAAATTGAAACCTTTCAATGAAATATGTGTACTCAATTTTAGGTCTGCTTACAAACATCAAAAAGGTATGAAAGGAGAAATTTGGAAATCGTCGAACACGATAACTACAAAACATATAGCAGTCTCGGTTTGATTGAGACTGTTTATGATCGGTAGTGAAAAGTAAACGTGAACTCAATAACAATTGTTTTGAATTACAAAAAAATATTAATTTAATTAATGACTATTTTAACAAATGAGGATTATAGGTGAATACTGTTAAAACAAGGATTATGGTTCTAGAAAGAAAATGCGGTTTATTAAACAATGAATCTTGGCATTATAATGGAAAGAATATAGAGGCAGTAAATTATTTCAACTATTTAGGTACAATTTTTAATTATACTGGAAATTTTGCTCTGAACCAAGAACAACTTATTGGAAAATCTTTGAAAGCATTAAATATTCTCTTAGTAAACTGTAGAAAAATAAGATTGAAACCAAAAGTATTATGTTAACTATTTGATTCATTTGTGGGGTCTATTTTGAATTATTCTTCTGACATTTTTGGATATACGAAATCAAAGCAAATCGAAAGAATACATTTACATTTTAAATGTAAGAAATAGTTCTTGTAAATCAGGAGTATATGGTGAATTAGGTAAATATCCTTTATTTGTAACGCGTTATGTAAGAATACTTAAATACTGGTTTAAATTATTGAAAACAGATAACATAATACTTAAAAGAATTTACACATCGACACTAAAAGATTGTGAAAATGGTTATAAAAATTGGGCATCGAATGTAAAAAATATGCTAAACGAATATGATTGTACACATGTCTGAAATGACCCAAATTCTGTTAATGCTAAATGCTTTATAAATACGTTTAGACAAAGAGTTGTTGATTGTTTTATACAACGATGGTTTGAAGATAAAGAATCAAGTGGTGTACTTGAATTATATAATAATTGTAAATTGATTTTTAATTATGAATCATACCTTGATATTTTACCATGTAATCTCAGACCATATTTGACAAAATTCAGAATATCAGCACATTCGTTAAGAATACAGACCGGTAGATACTCTCGTAATAGAATACCTAGAAATAAAAGATATTGTCAATGCTGCCGAGATATTGATTTGGAAGATGAATACCATTTTATTTTGATTTGTCCTTGTTACACAAGAATCCGGACAATTTATATTAAAAGATATTATTGTAATAGACCTAGTATGTTTAAATTCTTAGAATAACTGCAGACACAGGATAAGAATATTGTTATTAAGTTAGCTGAATATATTAGTACATATATTAGCTGTAAGAAAAACAACCTTGATTAATTAAACAAGGTTTAGCTCTTTTGTATTTTCATTCTCATGTATCAGTTATTTAATATTAATGGGGAATAGCAAATGTACTTTTGTCTAAGTCACTTGACTTATTATGCATAAAAATTTATGTATGTATATATAACGATGTACGTATGTACAAGTTAAATAAAATATATGTTATGTTCTGTTCTGTTCTGTACTTACGGGTTTATTTTACACCCCAGCCAACCCCGTTTGCGATTCTTGGAGAAGGGCTTGGATGGAGTATGAAAGTTAATACTCGTACAACGTAATGCAATCTGAAGAAGTTTCCATCTTTCAGCGGACTGGTATGTGTTATCAGCACATTTCATGTTTTCATATAAAAGGAGGAAAACTCTATAAAGATGCCCGTGCGTGTGCGTGTGCGTCTGTGTGTGGTAGAAAAAATCATACGTCGAACGAAAAGAAACTTTCAAAACACTGAACACAGAAGGGTGCAGGAATAGTAGATACAAAGATAAATATGGTATGGAAAATGTATTGTTTAACAGTGCTTTACAACTTAATACTCTATTAAGTTGTAAAGCATTGTCGTACAATAATTTTCCATATATATGTATTACAAACTATTCGTCAAAACAAAATACTTATCACACAACTACTCTTAAACATATTTAAACTAAAACAGTAATTAAGATACACCAGGGAATAGTTGGAATGTTGATCAGAGTATATACCACCATTCATTTTGTATAACTGATTATATTTTGGTATATACATTGTACGCTTTGCTGGTATTGTATTAATATTTTAAGAAATAAAGAAAATGTTATATAAGTCCAACAGGAAGAGTAGCATTCACAGAATACAGTCACTCCAACAAGTATTACAACGCAAATGTGATAACGAAAAGAAAACCAAAAGAGATATCTTACAATATATAAATTCAACATCACAATATTCATAGCAACATATGCAAATATGAACTATTATTATTACAACATTAGTTACAGTTCTCTCCATTGTGGCTGAAAAAGTGTACTTGATTATCGGTTTGAAATTGTAACAATTATAACAATACATTTAAATATGAACTTGATAAGAAAAACGAAGAAAGAAAAAAAAATCAAAAATTTAAACTCTGTCTTGCCATTCTACCCCCACGCAATCTCAACCGAAATAACACCCGATATCCCCGTTCAGGCTGATAGAAACATAGCGACAGTTGATCTAGACAAAATACAATGGTATTTCAATACAAGTTAAGGATTTTGGAATCGTTTAGTGTTTTTAATATAGTTTTGAACTTGAGTCAATAGAATATGATTTTCCTCATCCGTTAGTTGGTCGATGCCGAACGTTTGCGGGGACTTAAGGGATGAAATATACGAGTATCTAAAAACAACTTCCGTCTTTCATTTCTAAAAATTACACATCTACACAAATAATGCTCAACATCTTCAACACCATCACCACATATACAATTGGGATTATCCCTCAAATGATTAAAGACACATTTCCCAGCTGATTGTAGTCGTTGAAAAGTCATGGATAGCATGCTTTTTAACTGCTTACTTCTCGCTGAATGATTACCACAGAGACATTATATTGAGGCCCCATCACAGTTTTTTTCTTTTCATTTACTATTACCTTAGTTTTTGATATAAGATATATTGTAACTAAAAAAACCACTAGATTGTTTATTATGTGGGAGCATATAGTCTCCGCTTTTTCCGTCCGTCCGTATGTGCGTCCGTGCGCTTTTTGTCTGGAGCATAACTCAAAAAGTATGCTTGATAAGTTCCTGTGAATGATAAGGATAATGAGAGGGAGTGCAGTTCATAGGAACCATAACTCTAGCTTCACTACTTTTTTAATTATCTCCCCTTTTTGAAAAATCTTATCCGGAGCATAATAGAGTTCCGTACGGATTCATTTTGAATTCGAACAAACATATAATGATGCTTCACATAAACTTGGGGTTGTCCGTGGTCGAGTGGTCTCAGACTTGAAATCACATGTCCCTCACAGCTGTGGGTTCGATTCCCCATGGGGCCAGGACTGTTAAGTATGAGTATCAAGCTATCCAGCTTGCTTGCGGAACGTCGGTGGTTCTACTCAGGTGCGCGCCCGTGCACGAAAAAATGCTCGGGTTTGCACCTGGGGTCTTCCTCCACCAATAAAAAGCTGAAATGTCGCCAAATGACCTTAGCTGTTGGTGCAACTATAAAATCAAGTTTAATGAATTCATATAAGATTTGATTGAATTCCGACATACGGTTTCTGAGAAAAAGTCATCAGAAGCAAAAGATAACGACGACAACGGACGACGGACGACGGACAGACAACGGACGGACGACGGACGAAGAGTGATTCCAAAACATCATTGAGCCTTCGGCTCAGGTGATCAAAAACACTGACAGATGACAACGATTTTTGAATTTTGAAGTCCCGATGAGTTTCTTGCATTTGAGATTTACTAAAAAATGGCAGAGAAGTCATTGATAATAGAGTATATTGTGCTAAAAATACAAAAACTGTTAATTGTTAACACGGGTCTTTTAAAAAAATCCATCTATACATAGTTGTTTTAACATATATACAAGTGCACATAAAATGCAAAACGGTTATAATTTTTACTACATTATTACCGTATACACTCTTTATGGGACGGGCCTCATCCTTTGACAAAAAACTAATAATCTCAATTTTCTTGTGAAAATGTATTTCTAACAGCGATTTACAGTTACCTATAGAAATTCTCTCCCCCCCCCCCCCCCCCCCCCCCCCCCAAATACAATAGGCTCGAAATATGTCTTTAAGTAGTCTCGGCCAGCTAGACCGTATCACTTGCAGATATCGGTCTGGGCAGATTAGGCCAATTAAAGCGCCCACTAGCGATTAATCCAATTTATTCGCGCGTTTTTTTCACGTGCATAAAATTGAAGTTTGCGTGACGTCATGTTGTAAATAAACGTACAACGTCAATTGTTGATGCACATGTTACCATTTTTGACGTCACATGCTGCTTCTCAAAAGCGGAAAGTAAGAAATTATTATGGAATTAATTTAGAAATCAGTGTTTTGAAAGTCTCGTTGAATCTCTCAAAATCTTGCCAAAATCGCCCAAAACTAGAAGGCGATTTCAAACGTCGTAGTTTCCCCAGGCCCTGGTTCTGGATCCGTGTAGCATAGCGTAACGAAAAAAATCAGAAGCGGGCCGGATGACCGAGGCTAATGATTAAGTTCAATATTTCAGTGCTCTCTATCTTCTTTCACCTATAGAGCAACTGACTGCTGTCGAGTGTTGAATAACTGTTTGTTAATATAAATTTGCACGAAGGCATAATCGTAGACCAGTCAGATTTGTAGATCATTACACGTGTTAAATAGTAAGGTAATATGCAACCAAATGCCATGGGGTGTAGTTTTCTTAAATGGGAAATAAGACTTGTTTGTTTGTTGTTTGTTTGCTTGCTTGCTGCTTGCTTGCTTGCTTGTTTGTTTGTTTGTTTGTTTGATGTTTTACCTCATTTTCAACACATGTAATGTTTTATAGGACGGTTAGTTTTTGTGTGGTGGAGGCAGACCCCACTACCAGTACTGTAAACCTGCCATCCGTAACAGACACCGTCTTCAATAGTACTGTAACATTTCAACTTACAACAGTTATTATAAAATTCTAAAATTATGTTAATGAAAGCTTAAAATAGGATAATCATTTAATATTTATTTGCAAGAACATATATATCTGACAAGCTACGGTTGTTATCGAGAATAAAATCACAACAATCCAGGTTACTTCAACGTATTTTATGACTGCACATGTTCAATAGCGTATGAACTTTTGCATTGTCATATGGAGAAAATCATCTAAACATTGGAGAAAATAGTGCATGTAGCACAACTGCATATGAACAGTACTATACCTTTAATGAATCTATGAAACTTTTGTGTTTGTGGTGTCGCTTGCATTTTTTATTACTTTTGCTTCTTGAATGCTGCTTTCCCTGTCCGATATTTGTATCTGTCTTTAACTCGTTCACTATTGATCAAAGAATATTCTTCTAAAATACTAAATGTATACACAGTCTTTCTCAGAATTCTATCCCAATTTACAAGTCTGATTTCTTCAATAACAATGTTATCACTCATACAAAATTAAATATTTAAATGAATAAATGAATAAATGAGTGAAGGAATGAATAAATGAATGAATGAATGAATGAATGAATGAATGAACGAACGAACGAACGAACGAACGAACGAACGAACAAACGAACAAATGAATGAATATGAAATGAATGGATTGATTGATGGATGGACGGACTGATACATAGATGGAACAAGGGAACGAACAAGGGAGCGAATAATGCTGTATTAATAAATTTACTAACTAACGAATGAATTACCGAACGAGCGAACGAACGAACGAACGAAGGAGAACGAACCGAACGAACGAATAAATGATTAAGTGTGTGGTCTTATTAACATGCGGGTATGTCAATTCAAAATGGTTAACATAAAATACAAACGGTTAACCTAAATGCATTCTGCTGCGATTTCCTTTTAATGCCACAAGCTGCGTTTCTGATTAGCTTGTATCGAAATACACACTTGCCGTAGCGATAGTCAATTGATATTTAATAAATACTATTTGATTATTATATCATTATAATTACTACCCAACCAGTATCTTCATACTCAACCTTCTATTAAGGTAATATTCATGCTCGTGTGGATTTCTATACATAAATTAATGAGCATCGCCTGGCTGAATAAAACTAGTATTGAGCGTTCAGTGCGTGCCTGAAGAGATTTTCTCAAAATAAATGGTCACAAATCGCTGGCATTTTATTTTCTTGTGTTAAATTATAGAACGTTAATTGGGCAGAAACACTTATCAAAACAGATTTTTATAGTTATATCTATTTCTGATTTTGTGAAGAAAAATATAAAAGCAAATAAGTGTTATAATATATTGTATCTGTTTTACGGGACTGTCTTTATTAACACTGTCCCGTTTGTTTTTATCGGGATGACAATAGGGTAAGAGTGAGGTTTGGTGCACTATAGAACCTAGTTTAAACCCACAGTGGACTTTTTTTGCCACTGACTGTTCAAAGGCGGTAGCCCTATTTGTCAATCATTTTATGTGTCTGATGTCATATCTTGCATGTTATCCATCTTTTCAGTTGTTGTTTGTTTTTGTGAGAGTTAGCGGTCATTGAATGCTACATTTCCAGTTCGACTTTTATATTTACTTTCAATTATAGTGTTTTATTCCGTTTAAATACCATTAATACAAAGTAAAGCATAATTACGCGAATTTTTCTATAACAACTCACATTCTTGGGTGCCGGAATTTTGTTGACGTCATCCAACGACGTTTTTGTTACAATGTTACGTGTCCTTAATTACTTAATTTCAGGCGGTAAATCGGTCTTTTACAGACGTTCGCTGATAGATCAGCGCGTTACCTTATTGTAGAGGCTTTCTGTTGTTCTGTCGATAAGTTACTGCTTTATCCATACTACTTCCTCAAACAGAGAGTAGAAGTGTGTGTATATTTGAACTTAGTGTTTGCCCTACTTTTTCCTCCAAACAGACGGTGAGGAATTTTAAAAAAATGGCGAACTTATTCATGTAAATTTCTAACGATCACCAATTTTAACCATTTACTCATTAAGTAATCGCTTACTAAATGGCACGCGCTTGTTTTGGCGCGAACGTGTTTAGACGCGTGGTTTCGTAGAAGCGCGGTGAAAAAGTAGGGCAAACACTAAGTCAGTTAGAGGCTGCGCTCCTTCCCTTAGGGTTTCTTAATTGTTAAAATTTCACTTCATAGCCTCTAACTAATACTTAGTGTTACGCCGGGACCCTGCCGTCACGACTCAACATGTGGGGGTTCGCTCAATGTTGACACTTCCATTCAAAGTTATGTTCGGCTTGTTTGTTTACTGCTTGTAAGTTGGTTTGAAATGAATACCAGAATCAGTATATCCACATAAACTGTTATGTTTATTTATCAGTTAATAACATGTATATCATCAGAACAGGATGTGAATAGATTTATTAAACCAGTCTGCTCCTGCTCCGGCGTATATACATGTAGGCAAATCGACTGCAACAACACACAGATAAAAGTCCAGACAGTGTGCCTATAATCGTCGGGTAGGACGTCTGTCGTAGGTGGAGTGATTATAATCCTTAGAAAAATACACACACACTGTCCCGTCAGTTAAACGGACGGTTCTCCAGGCTAAATGATGTCGTCTTTCTGGCTTCTAAAAGAGCTTTATCGGATAAGTGGATTGTGGAAGGGGACAGGGGAAGTGTTGGTTTACTAAACGAGATCGGTCTAAATACCTGACATGGCATTTAAAGTTGGATAATGGCTTGTGATTTCTGGTGCACTTGACAAGTTCGATTTTTATCACAACATGCAGCATAGAATAATAACGAATGTGATCGTCGTTACAATATAAACCTAATGTAACAAGCTAAACATTGCAAGAGAAATGTTTCGTTCGTATATTAACGTCAAATGGTCATTAAAATGAATAACGTGAAAAGAAGAAACAATGGTCCTGTAGAATCAAAAGTGTTTGTTTTCGTATGTATATACCCTTTATAATTAACGTATAATTATTTCTACGCATGATTATTAGTGATTACAAATTATTTTTTTAAAATGTGTTTGACAAGTGTGCAATAGATTTTCTGTCTGTGGAGTCTTTGTACTGCATACGTCACTTGATTTATATTTATTGTATCGCATAACTTACTGTGTGGGAGTGAATAAAGCAATGATATATATGTTTTCATATTACAATAGCGCAATAAATATGCAAATGAAGGCTGAATCATCTTCAGTCCTTTCCGCTCAAATCGGTGTGCATTGGAATTGTCTCGTCTTTCCGTAACCCTTTAAATTACAGGATTACGAAAATGGACGAGGCAGTTCCGTTGTTCGGCGACTTATGGAGAAGACCGAGTCAACATATGACGTCATAATAAAAAAATGTTCCTTATGAGACTTGTTTGGAGTGTGATACATAGAATCTCGCATTCGGGCCTATTTAATATTGAATTCATTAAACTCGTTGGATAAAATTGATATAATTTAATGTTCGGCACATCCTCGCATAATATAATGTTATGCAACTCGTTAAATAAATGCAGTATTAAACAGGCATTTGTGCAATATCCTCTAGATCTATATCGTTATACATATGTTTGATAACATTTTGTAATCATAATGTTGAAGAAACTGGTTCCACATTTATATTCAGGTATTCATATTTGAGTGTCAAATATGGTTGATATTTGCTTGACCAGATGGTACATGTATCGTATGGTTGGACATAACAGCTCCTATAATACTCATTAAAATCTGATATAACGTCTTATATGTGGAAGATATCTCAGCACTCAAGTATATGGCCAAGTTAGCCCTTTAAACAGTATGCATGCATGGTGACATGCTGATTTGTACAAATGAAATAAGAAGGGGTCCAAACTGGAAAATGAACGCATTATATTTGTTACTTTCTAAAACCAGTAATGTAAAACATCTTTCATATGACGCAACTTTCGGGAAAAGGAAGATTACAACCAATAAACACATATCTAGTGGCTTTCCGTTAGGAATACGAGAGGGAAATTATCACAGAACTGTCGCTGCAATAAAACTAATTGAGTCAGAATGTATGACACTGGAACAGGTTTGACGCTATGGTTACGCTTATGCGGAGGTTCTTTAGCCATAGCGTTGCATCAGTAGATTTTCGTCAAAGTCATATATTTGTATATTGATTATAAAAAGGGGAACAGGACGTTAATTCCATTTATTGATAAAGTTAGACACACCAGTGCGAATGCACTTTTCAAACATGTAGCTTCCTCGAGCTCATATTAATTATACTGCCGAAACAGATATCATTTAGTCTGTTGATGTGATCTTCTTTAAATAACTATAATATAATATAGCGCTGACATTTTGTGTGAACTGATTTTATATGCCTAATAACTCGGCTATGGTCAGAAAGCGGTCACATTTGTCATTTGAATTGTGGGGACATGATGTGGCATTCTGGGATGGCTATTTTTAGGGTACGGACAAATGCTTCACGATAAAAGGTTAATGATATTTAATTAAAGTTCATAGATACCTCATCTGTTTTAATTATGGTTCAAGGAAGTTTCAGTCATTATTTTGTTGACGAGTCTGCCATTTTTAAG
>JAWPHD010015517.1:0-54848 GCA_037043455.1 Cyrtodaria siliqua | reverse complement strand
ACACTAGCGTTTGCTTAGTGCTGTATGGAGGCCGTGAAAAGTCGCCCCGACTAAAAATCAGTAGTGTTTTTACTGATCCCTTGAGATCTTCGAACCCACTCTTTGTGTTTCCGCTTAAGCCGGTGCTAGGGGCGTGGGAGGCGTTGTAGTTTATATTGCCTCTCATGAATAGACACAAATTAACCGAGACTGCTACTTTTCTCTCTTGCTTTTGTTTGTTGCTTTCAAGGGATCCCCTTTTCAGTATTTATTGACATTTACACTAGCGCTTGTTTAGTGCCGTGTGGCGGCCGTAAAAAGTTGCCCCGACTACAAATCAGTAGTATTATTACTTACTGATATCTTGGGATCTTCTTTAAAGTAGAATTTCGCTTAAGCTGGTGCTAGGGCGTTGGAGGCGTTGTATTTTAAATTGCCTCTCATGAATAGACTCAAATTAACCGAGACTGCTACTTTTCTCTCTTTTTTGTGTTTGTTGCTACCAAGGGATCCCAGTTTCTGTATGTAAACTTGTCTTCTAGAAAAGCCTGAGTAATCCCCTTTAATATCCATGATCTAATTTTAATTTTACTATAACTAGTTAGCGTAGGTATCCAGAATCGAAATCCGCGAATCATATCCAGAATGCGGATTAGGTCCCATTTTTATTTTGAGCTCAAGTCATATACCCTTATCTGTAAGAAAAAACCTTTTCATAAGCCATATTTGTTGCAGAAAAAGATTTTCTAACGAAAACATTAACCCAGCTCCTTCTTCCGTTTTCGACATTTTTCTTGACTCTACATTGTGTCCCTTTCAGTACAAGATATTCATTATTTTCCAAATCCAACGTATTTAATGTACAGTCATTAATACAACCATCGCTTAAAATCAGTTCATAATAATCATGTATTTTGCCATTTTGATTACCTGTATCAGTGTACTTTCGGAAGAAGTACAGAACGGGATTTAGAAACATGGTCATCAATACTGGTATACTGATTTTCCATCTGTGTTTTCCAAAAGGCGACCTACGTGGTAATCTATTAGTATATTCGTAAAGTGAAGCACAAAACCATACTCCGCTAACAAAATAATTTATCTTATCTGGCACAACCAAATGGACTGGACCTCGGACTGGACCTCGGACGTTACAGATATTAACGGTTTCAGTCTGTTATAAGCAACGCATTTTCTTCAAAACCTATATATTTCTTGATCGCACACCACACATATACAGGGATCAAGACTAACTTATCAAGTATAAGCCTCAAAATGTTGTTCAATGTGTTCTCTTTGGGCCCTTTCTTGTTTTACATATAACCTTTGTTGATGGAACTTAAACTGTTATCGTTCAACTGTCAGGGTCTTGGCTCTGTCTCAAAACGAATAGATGTATTTAACTATCTAAAATCTAAAAACTGTGATATATACTGTTTACAAGATATTCATTCATCAGTGGCTACAGAGAAATTTATTCGCACTCAATGGGGTAATGACTGTCTTTTCAGTTCAGGCACATCAAATTCCAGAGGTGTGACAATATTATTTAACAAAAACATTGATTATAACATACACACATACACAGCTGACCCTGAGGGAAACTTTATTTTGTGGACTTAACAGTAGATAATAATCGATTTACATTAATTAAATTATATGGACCAAACTCGGATTCACCTTCCTTTTTTGAGACCATTATGAATATTACAGTGAATTTTAACAATGATAAATTCATAATATGTGGAGATTTTAATATTGTTCAAGACCCATTAATAGACTATTTTAACTATAAAAATATAAATAATGCAAAGGCGCAAGAAAAGGTTTTAGAAATTATAGAACAATTTATTTTAATAGATCCATATCGAGAAATTTACCCAACACTTAAACGATATACATGGAGAAGAAAAAATCCTATTAAACAGGCTAGACTCGATTTTTTTCTCATGTCTGAAATACTTTTCTCATTAGTAAATAAATGCACAATTGAACCAGGTTATAGGTCAGACCACTCAATGATCATTTTAAATATCTCATTTACACCTTTTAAAAAAGGAAAACCCTTATGAAACACAATAATTCCCTACTTGCAGATATAGATTATTTAAATACCATTAACAATAAAATCCAGGAGGTAAAATGCAGTATGCACTCCCAGTCTACAATCTTGAGACAATAGATAATATTTCAGATAAAGATTTACAGTTTGTGATTGATGATCAGCTCTTTCTTGAAACTTTGCTAATGAAGATTAGAGGAAAGTCCATATCATACTCATGTTTTAAAAAAAAAGAAAGGGAAAGTTTAGAAAATGAAATCATTAAAAACATAGAACAGATTGAACTTAATGTCACTAAAGACAATATACAAGAGCTTGATGATTTAAAAAAATCATTAACCGACATTCGTAAAGTTAAGATGCAAGGCCATATGATAAGATCTAGAGCACAAATTATAGAAAATGGTGAAAAACCTACCAATTATTTCTGTAAATTAGAGTCGCATAACTATACAAGTAAAATAATACCGAAAATAGAAAAAAGTGATGGCAGTTTTATAACAGATCAATTTGAAATATTAGATGAAGCAAAACTTTTCTATCAAAAGTTATATTCTTGTAAAGATTCAGAATTAAATGACATTAATCTTGAAAATGAACTAAAGGACTATGATATTCCAAAACTTAACAAAGATGAGTCAAATGCACTCGAAGGACAAATTACTTATGATCAAGCTTCAGATGCCCTTAAGTCAATGAAAAATAATCGCAGTCCTGGTACTTCAGGATTTGGATCGGATTTTTATAAAGTTTTCTGGAAGAAATTAGGATATTTCGTTATAAGATCAATAAATTTGGATTTGAAAAGGGTGAATTATCAGTTACACAAATAGAAGGAATCATAACGTGCATTCCTAAAGAAAAAAAGTCTCGTTATATTTTAAAAAACTATAGACCCATCTCATTGTTGAACTGTGTTTATAAAATTGCTTCAAGTGCTATAGCTAATAGACTCAAAACAACATTACAAAAACTAATAAATATGACCAAACAGGGTTCATTGCAGGCAGATACCTTGGGGAAAGTACAAGACTTATATATGATATAATGCACTATGCAGAAGAAAAAAATATACCTGGCTTACTCTTATTAATTGATTTTGAAAAAGCTTTTGACTCTATTTCTTGTAACTTTATTTACAAAGTTTTAACTTACTTTGGATTTGGAAGTTCAATAATATCATGGGTAAAACTGTTTTATAAAAATGCAAAACTAGCTATTAATCAGGGAGGTAACTTATCTTTATTTTTTACTATAGGACGTGGCTGCCGTCAAGGGGATTCGTTATCGCCTTATATTTTTATACTTTGCGCTGAAATTCTAGCTATCAAAATCAGAAATAATAAAAACATTAAGGGTATTACGATCGCAACACCGAATATAAATTATCCCAATATGCTGATGATACCTCTGCTTTCCTTGATGGATCTCAACAATCTCTAATTGAAACCCTTAAGGAATTATCAAATTATGCTAAATACTCTGGTCTTAAAGTAAATTTTGATAAAACACAAGTTATATGAATTGGTTTAAAAAAATACAGTAGCGATACAATAAAAACAAGATGGAAACTGACATGGGATAAAACCGAGTTTAAGTTATTAGGAATTACATTTGATATTGATTTAAACAAAATTTCTAGCATAAATTACAAAGAAAAAGTATTAAAGATAGAAAGACTTATCAAAATTTGGAAAAGAAGAGTCTTAACACCGCTAGGGAAAATAACAGTTATAAAATCATTATTACTTCCAATATTAAACCATTTATTTATCGCATTACCAAATCCAAATGTAATCATCACTAAAGAAATAAACTCATTATTTTATAACATTTTGTGGGAAGGACCTTCAAAAATAAAACATACAGTACTTGTCAAACATTACTTTGAAGGCGGGTTACAAATGATTAATCTTAAGGCATTTAATATGGCCCTTAAAGTTACATGGATAAGAAGAATGATTTTAAAAGAAGGAATTTGGAAAAATATAATAGAAGAACAAATGAATATAAAAGACATAATACACTTAGGAAACGATCATCTAAGTTCATTAATAAAACAAATAACAAATCCGTTTTGGGCAGATGTACTAGAATCATTTTATACATTTAGAAAAATGAACAAACCTTCAATTGAAGAGGACTGTTTGAAAATCTCTATATTTCTGAATGACGAGATTTTAATTGGAGGAAAACTATTCTTTTATAAAGCGTGGTATAATAAAGGAATTATTAATATTAATGATCTATTAAAAGACGATGGCAAATTTCTCTCTTAGTTGGAATGTGAACAAAGATTTGGAATCAATACAAATTTTATTCGATACAATGGTGTGGTAAATGCTATAAAAACATATTTAATGAAATATAATATTACTCTAATTGAAAGAAAATGTCAAAATCCTGTACTGCCATATCATATATGCACTAAATTGAAATCAACAACAGGATGTAAAGATATGTATACTATTTTTAATCAAAATGATGAGACACCTTCTTCAAAGGCAAAATGGGAACAAGTATACAATATTGATAGTGAAACATGGGAAGATATTTACAATGCACCATTTAAAAATAACTACAGTACATCCTTACAATGGTTCCAAATAAAAATGAATCATAGAATTCTTTCAACTAAAAAATATTTGTATACAATTAAAATTATAGACAATCCTCTATGTACATACTGCCAACAAGAAGAAACTTTAATCCATATGTTATGGACATGTCAAGCAACTCAGATTTTTCTAAATCAAGTTAAATTATGGTTATCTGCCCATAACATTACATTACTATTTACAAAAGAGCTATTTATTTTTAACATTGGAAATGCCTATTCTCCAGCCGATTTACAAATTATGCTAGAAATTAAATACTACGTATAATCATCAAAGCACTTAAATAAATCCTTGTCAATCATTGCTTTACAAAGCAGACTAAGATACCATTTTAAATCTCTTAAATGTATCGCTACCAAAAACAATGAAATAAACTTATTTACAAAAATGTGGCAAAAATACATGAAAATAATAGTTTAAATCCTTAAAATGCAAAAAAACAAACACTTGACTGAAAGACCAAGATGCTGACAGTTGAACATTTCTAAAATGGACTAAATGAATAAAAAATTGCCCATCTAAGACAACATATTCTACTTCAGAAAACTTAGCAAGTCTTCTGTTCCCCATGCATACATGTATATTATTATATTATTCTTTTTTTTTAATTTGGTACATATTTATAATATATACAAAAAACATACCGAAACTCATTCTACAAATTGTTAACCTTGACATATATGTTTGTTTGTATATATCAGAAAATATGTATTAAGATGTCTGAATAAATTGGTTATCAGTGGATAACTGAAAAAAATTTAAAATAAAAAAAATAAAAAAAAAAATAAAAAAAATAAACAAATCAATAAAAAAAATAAAAAAAAATAAAAAAATAATAAAAAAATAAAAAAAAATAAAATAAAAAAGTATAAGCCTAGCTATGTAGCTTACTTCTCGAATCATACAGTATAGCACACTTGATTGGTAATTTAGGTCCGTGGTGTTGTGGTAAATGCAGCCAATGGATTCCCTGCAAAATAATAATTATTATTATATTAAGATATAAAGGTTTATTGAAAATGCACAAATCACAGACATGTATTAGATCAGTGTTCCTACTGCGATTTATTTGAACTGGTAAAATTGCCTTTATCGTTACGGACACACAGCACTTTTTGTCTCGCCTTTTCGAAGTAAAAAAGAGACATAGGTGTTGCTTTTCCGGCGGCGGCGACGTCAACATTCAAGTTTTGCGTTTAGGTCATTTTCTCACAAACTTAAGCATTAGACCTTTCAAACTTTGCTTATAGTTGTATCTTGGGTGATACATCTCAACGTGACAAAGCAAATGTGGAAGTGACCTTGACCCTCCAAGCAAAGGGCACATAACTTAATAATGTTTAGGTTCAACTTTTGCGTTTAGGTCACTTTTTCACAAACTGTATGCACTAGACCTTTAAAACTTTGCTTATAGTTGTATCTTGAGTGGTACATCGCAACGTGACAAAGCAAATGTGGAAGTGACCTTGACCCTCCAAGCAAGGGGTAGATAATCTTATAATTTTTAGGTCAACTTTTGCGTTTAGGTCACTTTTTCACAAACTGTATGCACTAAGACCTTTCAAACTTTGCTTATAGTTGTGTCTTGAGTGGTACATTGCAACATGACTAAAGCAAATGCAGATGTGAACTTTACCATCCAAGCAAAGGGCAGATAACTTTAATTGTTACATCATTTTCTCATGAACTATAATTATGCACTAGATGTTTTAAACCTAACTTATATCATTGGAAGAAAACATATTCTATTTTGACATAGTTGTGTCCTGGGTAGTGCATCTTTTTGGATGCACGGATTTCATCTATGACCTTGACCTACTTTTTGGAGCTGATGATTATAAGCTCTACTGGCCAAGGGCCTTCATTTTTCATCAGATCTTTACCAAACTTTAACAGATTGGTAATATCAATGAAAGCTCGCACAAGTTCGAAAACCAGCCATATCAGACCAGTAACAACGGAGTTATGGCCCTTGATTTAGTTAAAAACGCTATTTTTTTAAATTTATATTTTCTTATTTTTTTATATTTTTTATTTAATATTATTTTCTTTTTTTTTTCTTTGATTCATTTTTTTTTAATTGATACTTTTTTTTTTTGCTGTTAACGCCGTGTTAATAGGAAGCATTGCTATGATTTCTAGTTGTGCCTATTGCGGTTTTTTCCGGTTCGTTGATTTTTGATGGAGTTATGGCCCCTTGACATTTTTACTTTTAAATTTCTTGTCGGCGCTATTTCTCCTAAACGCCTTGTTGGATTTCGACGAAACTTGGCAGGAAACATCGGTAAGATGTCTAATTGTACATATCACGATTTTGTTCCAGTTCGCTTATTTATGACGGAGTTATGGCACTTTGACATTTTTACTTTAAATTTCTTGTCGGCACTCCTCCTAAACGGCATGTTGGATTTCAACAAAATTTGGCAGGAAGCCTCAGTATAATGTCTAGTTGTGCAAAGCGCGGTATCAATGAAATCTTGGACAAGTTTGAAAACTAGCTAGATCTTGTTTATAACGACAGGTTATGGCCCGCGATTTGTTGAAAAATGCTATATTGTATTTTCCTTTGTTAAATCTGTAGTTACTTCATTTTTTATCTGATCTTTACCATATTTGTTTAGAAAGTTAATATAAACCCCACCCCACCCATTTTTATGATATTTCATTCATAGAAGAAAGTGGAACAAATTAAAAAATACCCATGCCAGACTAGACACAGCAGATTTATTGCCCATGATTACCAGGTGAGCGATCTAAAACCATCCGATCCCTGTTATTTTTGCAATATTTTAAAAAAACTACTGATGGGAATTGTATGTCGACATCCATTGATATAAGAGCCGTTTTAGCCAGTAGAGCATCCACAGGCTCTCTTGTGCCTCTTGTTATCAATAGAACGGCCTTTTATTTTTAAACAAATGCACTTAAATGTCATCTCAGCAAACGGCAAACTCCATTGTTTTTAGTTACTAAAATGTTTAAAAACTTTTATTTAAGCATCATTGACCTTTTTATTTTTAAGTCCAGCCCCCATTAGGCGAGACATGTGGATCCAAGGATTACTTGTGTTTTATTTGCACCCGAATTTATTTATACAGGAAGACTATTTACACGCTACTATCATATGAAAGTTAACCGCGGTAAAAGGTTTTACTTTATTCAATTTCAAAAAAAAAGAAACATCTCCCTTGTTGTTTAGATTATCTTTTATCCTATGTAACCAATTGATATATTGCACGGTTTATAAATATAGATATAAAAATCGAACAGGAAAAGTAGCATTCAAGGACGACAGTCAACCACAAACACACACAAACAAAGAACAATTTTAAAGATGAATAAAAGGCCAAATAAGACATCACAAACACAAAATAGTTGACAATAGGGCTACCGCCTTGGAACGGTCAGTGGCAAAAAAGGCCACTGGGAGTTTAAACCAGGTTCTAGTGTGCACCAAACCTCATACTTACCCTACTGTCATCCGGTTATAATTGTGTTCCATATACTGAACATCAGAAAGCAGTGAACACAAGCTGACATAAATGGGGCCACACTTAACATATTTAATGTTTGTGTTTTCCCGACCGATCCGAAAAAAAGGGCTCCTACCCAAATATTTGTTCTCATTTTGAAAACCGATCGCGTTGCTGCTAATAACAAAAATAATAAACGTATTTTCGCGGATTCTTTAGTACTTTTTCAAATTGTGGTCAAGTGAACGCTTGATTACAAAGTCAATCTATGACCAGACATGTGATCGCCATCTCTACCAGGGACATATGTTGTATACAAGGAAAAATGTTTTGACATGTACCACATATGTGTTATTTTCTTATTATTTGCATCAGGTTATTTACATATGTTCCACATGTGTAAAACATACGAACTTCACGTCTAGATATTTTTCCTGTGTACATGGATGAAAGGAATGACAACTTTGTGTAGAGAATGGTGTGATCATCGGGACAATGTTTACACATTTTGTTGATGCGGAGTTTTAAGAAAGTATTCTCGGTGAAGTTATCAACGATTAATTTGGCCCCTGTTATCAGGATATTTTATACATATTTTAATCAAAATAATTTGAAACATTTCTATTTCATAGCTTTCTGGAAGTTGATTATCTACTACATTTCGAAGACAAAATCTATTTTCTGATCTACATCAAACACGTTAAATACTTTTTCCCCGAAACGAAACTGTTTTCAGGGATTGTCACACAACGTTTATTCCTTATTGTTTTAAAAAGGATGTATCTTGAAAACGAGTAATAGATACAATCTGGTTAAACACCGAGATGGGCGTAGCCCATAGCGGGGATAGGGTAGCACATCGAGGTTTTTAAATAATCAACGAGCTGAGACAGACTCTATCGTTTTGGTAGTATGGTGTACTTAGTGACCCGTCCATACTCTAATTTCCATTGTCGGAAGTTAGAGTATGGTAAAGCGCCGCCCCTTTACTTATTCTGAATTAAACGATTTAATGCTACGCATTCATCAAAGACAGTTTCACCGATCATACTACAAACACAACATAAACAAGTTTATAACTAGTATAATTATATATCCCAAAAACTCATTCGAGTTATGTGTTAGTATTTGGACTTATATGTGTCTACAATGGACACGGTCATTTATAGCGAATCAGGAGCCTTTGCCCTGTGTGTTGATTTCCATTTACAAATACATGCCAGTTTAATTTAGTAATTAAAAACATGGTATTTATTTTGTAGTTATTTTCTTTTTAAAAAAAATGAAAACAAATATTAGCCTACCAGACCCAAAATCCAAAACAGTGATCGAAAATCGTCAGTGATACCTCCACCACAGCTCCTTTTGAAAATTATTCTTAGGTAAAGCATGAAATACAACATTTAACAGTTGCAAGTGATGCACAGGTCGGGGAATATGTGCTCGGGAACACATGCCACATTTTGTCTTAATTTTGTCGCACGACATATTTATCAAGAATCCATCGTTTTTGTCAAATTTAGTAAGGGATGCCACGTTTACGTAAAGAGAAGTGTGATGACGCCTTCAAATACCTGTTGAACGCAATTTCGCAACGTATGATGTCTGTCGATCTTGGCGTGCATAAATGCACTATAACAAGACTAGTTCACGTCTGAGAGAGATTGTATTGACCAACAACCGTCCTAAACAAGGACGTCCAGGTCTTACGTTACGTCAAGATGACGCGTAATTTCGTACCATGCCCTTACGCAGCGCTTCCGCACCCCAGCAAAAACCGCCGTAAAACCGTAGTAAAACCACTATGAACATATGGGTCCTCCTAAAACCCGAATACGTGCCAGGACCATTTCTTACCGAATACGTTCTTAGTAATTGCTGCCCGCGATATATGACCTAACGGTTGGTTTCGCCGATGAACGTTTGTCTGACACTCAGATTCACTCACAACTAGCAACATATTAATATAATACCTAAATAATGTGTACTGAATAATAATTATAGTTTTTAGTTAAATACACGTCAAGATATTTGATGCACGCCAAGAGAGTTGATTATTAATACGCATGAATAAATGCCGATAACGCGATTATGTCCTGTGGAAGCTTGTATTCCGTTTTGACGAGACCAAATGTGCTTGTTGTATTATTTAATCATTTATTCCGTATTTAAGGGTAGTTAGGGTAATCATTTTGTCAAACATGCCAAACAATGACTGTATGACTACATCAATAAGATTGAACAGGTTTCTTCCAGACACCTTTTTGTCATTTTTGATGTGGAAGCCAGAATGTGAACTGTACTTACAAAAGCGAGTCCCTGACCTATATATAAGTCACCATGAAAGGGAGAGACAAAATATGTATTGTCGTATTTATATGTAGGCTATAAACTATTGTAGTGTGGTTTAATGCTGAATACAATTACGTTATGTTATGTTACATTATCGAAATTATGTCATCTTTGAAAAAGGTGCTGAAGAATGATTATAAAAGTAGATATAAAAATCAAACAGGAAATGTGCCATTCAATGACCATAGTCAACCAAAAACACGCACAGAATTAAACAATAATTATTAGTATTTTAAAGATGAATAACACAAAAAAGAGCAAGATATGAAATCACAAACATAAAATGGTTGAGAATAGGGATACCGCCTTGGAACGGTTAGAGTCATAGATATTTACATTGTCATTGGCATTGGCGTCATTGGTGGAACGTATACACTCGTAGCCATAACTGTGAGTAATCTGTCCAGTATTTGGTCCGAATTCCTCTGAATTTAGCTAATGTCTGAAAGTATTAATTATGTAAATACGTCAAAGAAGTATAAATTATATACTGCTGCATACACAAGCACATATTCATTTGAAGTGTTATAGATTTTAGTTAGTTACACAGTGTTTACTATTTGGGGGAAATCATCCGGCTTGAGGCACAAATTAACAGTAGTTGCGTGATAATTTGTATTCTGCATATTATCTAAAAATGGGTGTTGCTTCATTTTGATAGTTCTATGTACTGTCTGCTTTTGTAGGTTTTGCTCGCTGATCAATCTAAGCAGTTATTGTTACGTAGGTATAAAAGTCGAACAGAAAACAAACCATTCATAGAACGTGCATTCAAACCAATAACAATTACAAGATCAAAATGGAAGCAGAGTATGCGACAACACAAACATAAAATGGTTGACGCTTGGGATACCGCTATGAAAAGGGCAGTGGCAGAAAATGAGTCTGAGAGTTTCAGCCAGGTTCTTAGTTCAAACTTAACCACTTACCCTATCGTCATCCCAATTGGACCGGACGTGTAAATAAAGAAAAACCAGCTAGGTTATATCCACTAACAAACTAGGCAGCAATGACAGGCAATATAAGCATAACACAATGATTATGTATAAATTAATTTTACGAAGGATCTCCTTTTTGCCAATATAGAGCTTATCGGTTCCCCGTTAAATTATATTTAACTCTGCTGCCCAAAGGCCAGGTGAGCTTATTGGATGATGCGTTTGTTTGTCGTATGTCCGTCGTGGACGTCCGTCCGTTACATATTTGTGTGTGCACTCTAGCCCCTCTATTTTTCATCCGATTTTAACCAATTTTACACAGTAGTTTATAGATTCATAGCATCCTGCATGAACTCTTGAACCAGTCAGAGTCCATCTACTAATAGCTGAGTTGTGGCCACTGAATTATCGAAAAATGTATTATGTGGCTTCCTCACACCCATGTACTTTAATTTTTCGTCCTGAGCTTAACCAAACTTTCACAAAGTGTATATTATAATGTGGTCTTGGACAACTTAGTTAACCAGGTATATCCGATATTATGAAATGGAGTGTCTTCCTTTGAATCTGCAAAAAGTACGCATTTTGACATTTTTACCACCAAAGCATTTTCATCGCCATCCAGCCCAATCCAAACGTTTACAAAATATATATTATAATCAATTCTCAGACAAGTTATTAATTTATGCATATCCTATGGTAATAAGGTAAGTTATCAGCCCCTAAATTTGCAAACATGGCATAATTTGGTTTTTATTAGCGCCATAGCGCTTCCATATTTTTACAATCTTACCTAAAATTTACAAATTATGTCTACTAATAATATATTGAAAAGTTCTTCAACAATTCAAATCTGATGGTATTGAAACGAGTTATTTGTCTTTGACTTGGAATAAACAACATAACCGTAGATAAACTATAACATGAAATACAGCATTCGCCTTGTTACCAATCTAGCATTTTCATTTTTTTATATATCCAGCTAAACAGACTTAGTGAACTTGTACATATGGATGAGATATCAGCCGGTAAAGAAACTGTTTATGATGCCATTAGTCTTGGCAGATTTATGTATTTTCAATTATATTCACGACATTTTCTATATTTGATAGTGTACGCTAGGGATTTGGGGTCTTGCGGTCAAATCCCACTGGAGGTAAAACAAAAATTATTCGCTTTTTTCTTTCTATATTTGGGATTTTCCTCATAAGAAACGTTGTTTCATGAGTCTAGATCCCATTTTTATTTATTAATTAATTAATTGATTAATTCATTTATTATTATTTTTTGATTATTTTATTTATTTAGTTATTTTATCGGCAGCATCTTCAAAACAGGTTTTAAGTTTTAAGACAGTATGCGCTGTCAATCATAATTTAACTTCATTCACTTCATACACTCTCAAGAGCAGGAAATGTCACTAGTGTTTCAACACGTATTGGTTCATGTATGGAAGCAATTAAGCAATGCTATACTGGTGATCACAGCCTTTGATAACTGGATAGCAGAAAGTGCCTTTTTGCAACAGAACTTTAAAATAAACATTAGCAAAGTAACAGGGTGAAAACTTAGTGTCTTGCATATCGTATAGACTCGGTGACGACATGTTATGAAAAACAAAAGTCAACCTAAGCACGCAGAAAGTTGAGGTTACAAACCGTTCAATAAAAAGGTTCTTACCTAAACCTGTGACGTCTTCTCGCTTTGTATGCAGAGAACACAGCGCTATTCACAGTGTGAACAATGGTCCTGGCAACTCAGTAAAAGAGCTAGGTAAGTTTGTGTGTTTTTTCTCTCACTCCGAACGGAAGGGTGGTATCAGTCATCAGAGTCTGAAAAACAAAAAGAAAGAATATGTTCAATGGAGAGAAGACAAAAACGCAAAATGGGACGAGTGCGCCTATATAAGCTGAATAAGACAAATCAGGAAAAAGGAAAATACATTAAAGATCAATTACTGAAGCAACCGCATTGCCTTCACAGGGTGGCGAAAAAACGTGACATGTTGATCGGTTCACGGCAAAAATTCAATTCAGTGCGGGTTCTTCTTCCATTCGCCGCAAAATACATTTTCGTTCATTCAATACTTTTTGAGATATGTCCTCCTTAAATCAGTATTCTGACCAGAAACATTCCGTTCTACAAAAAAAAACACAAACTTGAAGCAGAAGACAAACCTGCATCACGCGCCATTACATATGCAATGTTTAACTTTAGATTATAGACCACTATTGCATTTCCCATAGACTTAATGTGTAATGCATTCCCATCTGACAAGCAAACACAAACCTAGGCTTGCTTTGGCTAATCCTGCTGAACAGATGCAACTTAGATACATGTAAACAGGAACTTCTTTTCAGGCGACGACCTACGTTTAATGCCTATTCCATGTGTTCGAAGATCAGATATTGACCCTACAATTTTAGGGAATCCCCAAACAAAGTTATGATAGTAACATAATTTCCTTTTTACTCTGCAATATCATAGAACCAAATCATATGAATGAAAGCTATTCTAAATAATAATCAGAAATAAATAATTAAGTAAACATAATTGAATGTCCCACTTATCCTCTCATCCAGTACTATTGAGGCTTATATATATGCCTTATACATGGGAGTTTCCATATATTTTTCTGCTAATCAGCTGCAATAGGGTCCTGTTACCTCCAGCATGAATGATTATTATACATGTTGTATGCATCCGAGCGTCTAAAGTATTTGAAATCAGTTCTTGTTAGGGTATTACTATTATATAGTGTGTAGACAATAAATGTGTGACTGGTTCCCTAAACCTTCCCTTATGGGTCCATATAAACACTTAGACAACGAGAATATTAGTCATGATCAAGGTTCTAGCTAATTCACGTCACCATATACGTCAGGGTGAGTTAGTTATTGTTTAAGAAGAGTTCGCCACTAAGCTTTCCTCTTTGATTGTGCGATTACCGAATAGATTATGGACCGTATGATGGCGTCTACTGAAATCCTTATAGGACGGTAGCGTTTGATGTTTGTCTTTAATCTTGTCTTGCCGTACCCTTAACGATTTATTCTCTTGTTGCTCTGACTTCTGCCGAGTCATTGAGTACTTACTTTGTGGCTTTCTGGGCTTTTTTTTATATTATATATACATGAACTATTATGTGTTTTACATATATTGCCTAGTAATGCTGCCTTGTTTTGTTAGAGAGTATAACCTGGCGGGGATATCTTTATTTACACTGTCCCGTTTACTGACAATAGGGTAATAGTGAGGTTTGGTGTACCTTAGAACCTGGTTTAAACCCCAGCGGCCTTTTTTGCCACTGAGCGTTCCAAGGCGGTAGCCCTATTGTCAACCCGTTTGTGTTCATGATGTCTTATCTGGCCATTTTATTCCTCTTTAAAGTTGTTCTTTGTTTCTGTGTGTGTTTGTGGTTGACTGTCGTCCTCGAATGCTACTTTTCCTGTTCGAATTTGATATTTATTTTTTCTTAAATAACGTTTATATTTTAAAGTTAGATCAGGGTTACGATATTAATAATTGGCAGTAGCTTTTTCGTTGTACAAAAGGTACGAATGCTAAGAGTCCTCAACTGAAATAAACGAATAAGTTGAGCAACATGTACCAAATAAGAAATTGCTCAAAAAGTAATATTATAATATTCGTGATACGTCACAGCGTTCAGTTTATCTATGTATCCATTAAATGTCGGCAACTAATTTTAAACTGTGCCTTTATAATATGTTTGTGATATTATATAATATTATAGAAGAAGAAGAAGAAGAAGTAGAAGAAAAGAAGAAGAAGAAGAAGAAGAAGTAGAAGTAGAAGAAGAAGAAGTATAAGAAGAAGAAGAAGAAGAAGACAAAAGAAGAAGAAGAAGAAGAACAAGAACAACAACAACAACAACAACAACAACAACAAGAAGTTGTATTGACTTAAACTATTACATAGGTTTATCATGTTATAAACACACATTTACCAATATAATTTAAACCCAATAACAAGATAAGTACAAAAATTAATGTGGAGGAAAAAAGTGATAACATGAAAACAAAATATAGAAACATTCTAATACTGTACTATAGAACAACTTTATTATAATGAAGATGAATGAGATAAACAGTTATTTATCGTGGTACGTCTCAAAGAGAATGCTTGAGAAATGTACTTGCTAAAATGAATAACTTCCATACCAATATCAACAACACTACAAAGATAAATAGAAATAAGTACATGTAAGTACCATTTACCTGTTAATAAAAGCCTTTAAAATGCCAGTAAAATCACATTGTGGCCATTTATTAACTGCGCCGTTGAAAGATTTCTTTTACTAATAATATACACGTGGCAAAAGTGATATAGTTTGTTGATTAAAATACATGAACTGGGAAAGGTTCATTAACTATACGGTAACACAATGCAAAACGATTAATATTTATTAACTTGTTCAATTATAAATATATTATTCAATTTCGCGTATTGACGATCATACTTCGGAATAAGCAGTCACACGTTTAACTTGGTATTGAAATAACCAATAAACGATCGCATAGTGAATTTAAATTTTAATCCAATGTTATTCGTCCAGTTTCAACAGTTAGTGAAATCGTCAATGTTCACAATTGTCAATACAATTAAATACAAATACCCAGAGTCAATCATTACAACTAAAAAAATGAGAGAATAACTGAAATGAGAGACTAAGAGACAATACTTACTTGAGCGCACTGGAATGTCTTTTTATATATGTCTATTTATACTATGCAAGAAGACAGCTGCAAGAGCCCTCTGATTACAAATTACTAACCAGGCAGATTGGCCACAACATTTTTACCAAAAAGCATTGCGCTCATTTCATCGATGTAAATCTGATCATTATAGAAAACATGTCCAACATAGACTACAACACCCAGCAAGACAATGTATATAAAAACATCACTTCATAAGGAACATTTGAAATATAATGTTATTATCCAGAGAAACCAGCAAACGATATACTTAGCTTTTGCTGTAATAAATCATTTGAATCATCTCAGGATGTATCCAGAATTGTACTGTATAATCAAAGAATCAAAGAAATTGCAAACAAAGAGAAAACCAAAAGAACGACCAAAAATCTCGAAATTTCTGGGTTTAGAAGGTGCAATCATAGAGTCCCACGAGATAGTTCAGTCATCGCAAAACAGAAATGTGACGTGTAAGCACCGACTGAAGAGGGGCAGTCGCTTACCACGAAGTGCGTTGCAATAAGAACAAATTATAAAGCTATGGTTAGATACAATAGAAAACAATACGAATCAAAACCAACATTAGATATTGAAAAGCTAAATTCCTTAAAACCAAAGGAGATTTGAATGTATTTTAAAACATTAATATAATGGATAGTAGAATAATTATAAAATAGTTTTTATAATCCTTTCATACATACATTTCGGAGCATAGACATGATATTTTACGAAACATAAAATGAAGATGCTGAGATATGTATATGCATTATTATGATTTTGTTGATTTAAATTAAATACATGTTATGATTGTTAATCTATGAATCCTGCATACCTTAATCTCGAGGGGCAGACAACAGTGTCTGCTCAATATCAGATCAGCGGGACGCCCTAGTTGAAATATCTCCGTCAGTACACGTTAGTCAAACACCTGAAAAATAAATACCACCTAATTAAAAAGCAGTTATGTGAAGCAAACAACCACTGTTTTGGCAACATACTGGCACAGCCTATCTGTAATAAAGTCGGAAAATGTGTTGCTGGTCCGAGTCAACGTTGACCTTTTGTCGAAACACACACAAACGTAAGGATGCATATATAGGCCAAAGCTATTCATTTATGCTTGCTGTCAACATGAAGTATAACTTAAAAAAGCAAAGCAAGAACACCTGCCATCGCGTGAACATTTTATGTTGTTTTTAGGCATTTTGATATGAAATCAACGTTGTTCTACAAAGCCTCAGTTTCTCATAATCTTCGGATTACGTAATATCACCGATAATGGTCGCTTTCTTTACTGAAATGTTTTTTTTAAATTTACAAAAAGCATTGATTCATGTTTAACCAGTAATGACATCGTTTCAGTATGTTTGCTTTTCTCTGATGACATGATACTTTTAGAGGAATCTCCAAACTATATACAAATCAGTCGTAAAATGCTTTATTTATATCGCAGAGAATATTGAATTGGCATTTTCATATCACACCCTGTATCGGCCCGAGACAACCATATCAGCCCAATACCTTGATATGGTCGAGACCCGAGGAAGGGAGTTATATAAAAATGTCCATTTCTTATTCTATTTATCAAAAAGAGGTCAACCCTTAAATTGTTTTTCTTCTATTGTTATGCGTTTTTTAAGTTTTCTTCTAACAAAAATAAAATTAAAAATGGCAGCCCTTTAACTGATTTTATTCTATTTGTATTCCTTTCGAAATTTGTAATACTAACTAACGTAAACTTTTGTTCCTGCTAGTGGTATACGTTTGTGTATTCTTTAAGTCATTTTCTAAAACCAATTATTTTCAAAAGGGTCCATCTCGTAAAAGGTATGTTTCTTATATTTTATGCTTTTACTAAAATAAAAAGAGCCAACGACTAAAAAAACAAATGTCTCTATTTGTATACGTTTTAGAACCTCTTAAAACATTTACTAAAAGAGGTAAAAATAAGTCACAACATTATATAGCCCCTAGGGCTGAAACCTAGTACTTATTGTATAGACAAATATATAATAAATTGTAATAAATGGAGCTTAGATGTAAATAGTTTGTTATGTTCTTTAGAAAATGCGGTTGTTTATTACATAATGCATTTTTTACTTATAATGGCCATTTGTTAACGATTTTTAACTAATTTCTGTTTTCATTAAGTGGTCATTTTTCTTTTAAAAGGACACACGGCAATCTCGATTTCTTAAACAAGAGGCCCAAGAGGGCTAGTGGACGCTCTACTGGCTAAAATGGCTCTTATAACATCAATGAAACAAGAGACTGCCATTTACAGTTTTTTTTTAAAGTTTTGGGCAAAATACAGCTTTTCAACTAAATCAAGGGCCATAACTAAAGAATCTGGTAAAGTTTGGTAAAGATCAGATGAAAAACAAATGAAGGCCCTAACGTATTAACGAGTCAAAATATAGCATTTTATACTAAAACAATAGCCATAACTTCTCTGGTCCAACGTAGAACTAAAAAAATAAATAAAAAATAATAATAATATAAAAAAAGAAAGTCATAAAATCTGGTAAAGTTTGGCAAAGATCAGATTGAAAATGAAGGCCCTATCGTAAGACGAGGCACATTATAGCATGTTTAACAAAACCAAGGGCCATAACTCCGCTGTTACTTTTTCGATCTGTCTGGTTTTCAAACTTGACCGAGCTTTTATTGACATTAACAATCTGATAAAGTTTGGTAAAGATCGGATAAAAATTAAAGGCCTTATCGGCTTAACCGGGCAAAATATACCACTTTTAACTAAATCAAGTGCAATAACTCCGCTGTTAATGGTCCGATCTAGCTGGTTTTCGAACGTGTCCGAGCTTTCATTGATATTAACAATCTTTCCAAGTTTGGTAAAGGTCAAATAATAAATGAAGGTGCTAGAGTGTTCACAAGGCTTAATATGGCATTTTTCAGCAAAATAAGGGCCGTCCGTCCTTCCGTCCGTTACCATAACTCCGGTGAATTTGTTTCGACCTTGCCGGTTTTTGAACTTGTCTGAGCTTTCATTGATATAAAAACACTGGCAAAGTTGAGTAAAGATCCGATTAATATTGAAGGCCCTAGAGTGTTCACAAGGCAGAAAATAGCATTTTTCAGAAAAAAACAAGGGCCATAACTCCGGTGGTACTGATCCGATTTAGCTGGTTTTCGAACTTGTTCGAGCTTTCATTAATTTTAACAATCTGTGCAAGTTTGGTAAAGATCAAATAAATAAATGAAGGTGCTAGAGCGTTCACAAGGCAGAACATGGCATTTTTCAGAAAAAAACAAGGGCCATAACTCCAGTGTTACTGACCCAATTCAACTTGTCGAAGCTATAATTAGTATTAACAATCTCTGTAAGTTTGGTAACGATCAAATAATAAATGAAGGTGCTAGAGCGTTCACAAGGCAAAAAATAGCAATTTTCAGAAAAAACAAGGGCCATAACTCCGGTGTTTCTAATCCGATTGCTGTTTTTCTAATTTGTCCGAGCTTTTATTGATATTAACAATCTTTGCAAGTTTGGTAAAGATCAAATAATAAATGAAGGTGCTAGAGTGTTCACAAGGCTTAATATGTCATTTTGCAGCAAAACAAGGGCCATAACTCCAGTGAAATTATTCCGATCTGGCTGGTTTTCAAACTTGTTCGAGCTTTTATTGATATAAAGACACTGACAAAGTTTCGTAAAGATTTGATTAATAATGAAGTCCCTAGAGTGTTCACAAGGCAAAAGTTAACGGACGACAGACGGACGGACGACGGACAACTCGCCATCCCATAAGCTCTGCTGGCCTTCGGCCAGTAGAGCTAAAAATTACGGCGTCCCGTTAGCTTTTCGACATACTTTGCATTTGTTTCATGATTAATAATTATAATAATAGTACAACTCAAGCTGTATTTGCATATTTCAAGCTGCTGACAATATATTGCACCATGATAACATTACATTGATACTTATGTTTAGAATTAGACCAAACAAATAAAAACTCAACTCAGACTTTAATTCACTTATATGCAATCAGATTTAAGTCAAAATGTTACTAGATTAATAAATCGAGAGGCATGTTTTAATGCTTGATACAAACTTCAAGATTGCCGTGTGTCACCTTGACCAAGATTGCTGTGTGTCACCAAGATTGCTGTGTGTCATTTTGACCAAGATTGCTGTGTGTCATTTTGACCAAGATTGCTGTGTGTCATTTTGACCAAGATTGCTGTGTGTCATTTTGACCAAGAGCAATTAGTTGGTAATGAACTGAAGTCTTTAAATGTTCTATTGATTAACTAAAGTAAATTTAAAATTAATCCAAAAATAATAATTGTCAAATATGTGGCTCGTTTGTTGCTTCAATATGCAATTTCTGGATATGCATTAAATGTTTGCATTTAGTAAATTAAAAAAACTCGAACGAATTTCACATATGTAAGATAATTCATTGTTAAAATACTGAAAGGAGGATATCTTGGAAGCAACAAACACAATCAAGATATGAAAGTAGCAGACTCGGTTTTATTGAGTGTGTGCATGAGAGTTAATGTAAAGTGCAACATCGTTCATGCCTCCTAGCACCGGCTTAAAGCTACACAATCCCGATAAAATAATACAATTTCAAGTTTGTTTAAACATAAGAACGCCTATAGATGATGTTCTTTGCTGGATGTGTTGTCTACATTGTTTAGGCTGGTATATTGTCATAGCGTATATCGAGGCATTTGCATAATAGGCGTGATAAACGCTTCGGTAACTTTGAAATTGTACCACCCAGCGATTACGGGTATATAAGCCTAAAGGTTTATATAGCAATTTGCTCAGATATCCGATAACTACAGACTGTTCAACTCGATGAGGATATTCAATGGCGTGCAATGTAACTATATACATGTTTGTAATGTTGCACGGAAGGGAACAAGTAAAATGTGTAAGGCATAACGTCAATACATCACTATGTAGAGAATTACAAACACTTACCCGCATATTCCACATATGTCCCATATATTATTTATACTTATTTCCTATAATATCCTTGAAATAATCCAAAATCACACACATATTATACATGTATACATATACAGAGAGCATAGTCGGTAGCCAATAGTATGTAACGTGAAATACATGCTCAGGTGTTGACTCGCGACAGGGAGAAATTATTGTTTACAATGAGACACTCGAAGGATATTGTTCAAATGGAATTTTCTTTTGTTGGAAAAAGACCAGCAATATTATTTCTCGCAAATCGTAGTTTTCAGGATGTGGGGAAGGGGTATACACATGAAGGTCGCCCATCCGTCTATCCTTCAGTTACACTTTTCAATTCCGGAGCTTCTTGGGGAAATAATAAGTCACAATTCGTAAAAAAAAAGAGATCGTTCTTGCATGCGAGCTTTTGTGGGTGCGTGCGTCAGCCGTGCTTGTGTGAGTGCTAGTATGCACATGTTTTTTAATATTTAAATCTGATGAATTTGAAAGGCATTTGAATACTACTTCTTCATAAAAAAGAAAATTCATAAAAAAATGTTTTAAAAAGTGCTAAGGCATGGGCTAGAACCCCGTCCGCAACGGCGAAAGCATACTAAGACAGCGCGTTAACCTACTGCACTACGGAGGCCGAATAACAATGTCGTATTAATTAAGTTATTTTACATAAATATGCTCAATCACGAAGGAGAGTCCTAATATCACGGTGGATAGACGTAACGGACCATGGCTGCTCAAAACTGCGTTACCGTGATCCTGGTTGCACTTGTAACGGACCCTGGTTGGTAACAACAGAGGGAAAATGGACACTGGTGTCAAAAAGTTTGAACATAAAGATACAGTATCGTATGTATAAGAAAACAACTTTATGCGACGGAACTTGTGAATATCATATCCTTCGAAATACATTTTCCTTATGCAGAATAATTCCTAACAAACTGAAACAAATCCGGTCGATACAAAGTTGATGACTTTAAAAAGCCAAAATTCCATATGTTCTCTCTGACTGATTTAATTTGATCCCAAATTGGTTTGCAACTGCTGTTGTTCAATAAAGGTAACTGTTTAGTCTAAAAATCTGCAAATATTTACATCATGTCTAGAACACCGGACACTGGTTGCTTTGTAAAAAATGCTTGAGATTCTGGCAACGGACACAATCTGTATCTTTGGCACCGGATCCTGTTTGATATATTGTTTTCTACATACCTTCAGATTAAAGAGAAAACGACGATCGGGAAATTGGCTCCACCAAAACAAACAATAAAAAAAAACATCTGTTGGTTGCATGGTGTTTTCAGTCATCTTCAGCACATTTTAGGTTATATATGATGGTCGATTTTTTCGTGGGGGAGGCAGACCATCTACGTTTTCATAAGTAGGATAAGTACTGCATGCCTCATGAAATCTGGGAACGAGCTGGATTAGTACCCACGATCGTAGCGGTGAACTTGAAACAGGCCTCACCACTCTGGACCACCGGTACTAAAATCATTCATGCGACAGCATGATGGAAAATAAAAAAAAGAACAGCCCGGTATTGAATCATTATATCGGTTATGAATGTAGAGGGTGTGATCTTGTTATAATGATATAATCTGGTGGTGAGTTTGGCTAAATGAGTCCATGTCGTACAAGGTACAAGACTAAACAAAGGTACTCCGGACCTATATACGTTCTAGTACCTTTGTTTAGTCTATATACGTTTGCGCCTTAAGGTTACATTTCACCATTGATTTTCCTTCTTTGTTTTATATAGGACGAATGTATATCAAGAGATAAAAAATGCGCATTTTTCTACGTAGAAAATTTTAAAACACATATCCATCAAACGATCGAGCGTCCGCCAATATAAAAATGCAATAAAAACAGGGGGCCATGTATCATGTAAGAACAAGCCAATCTGTTGAATGACGTCACGTTCTATTTTGACACGTCACAGATAGATTTACCCCACTTCTACTTTCGCTTTACTGTCTATGTCAATTATAATTAAATATCTCAAACAAACACTAATCAATGTTCACAATACATCATTTGGCTGAATTATAGGTAATAATAACAAAAAGCAATCAAAAGTATGCATTTTGTTTCACTAGTAAGGCAGGGAAACGTTTTTTATTAGGCACTATTTGACTATACACCATGGAAGCACAAACGCAATGTTGCAATGTAACCTTAAAGAGAACCACAAAAAGTTTTTAAATGTCAAGTTTTCATATTCTCAGCTATATATCACGCTCAAAAATGCATAATTGTGCAAATAAAACAAGCATTGACCGAGATATGGACATTTGAAGATGCATAGAAAAAGTTGAAATTTACCAAATTCAAAGACTTTTTTCTTTAATTTTACACTATTTGAATTGTCATATGAAATAACATTTCTTGGCAATATACTTGACAAATGTGATAAATTATCAAAATAATTCAATAAACATCAATAAAACATGCATTTTAGTAACCAGCAGGACTTTGCATATGTACAATATTCAGATTTGTACACCAAAACGTGTTTTCTTAGTAAAATTCCATCAATTTGTGGCATATTATCTATTTTTAGTTGAGTATACACGCTCAAACATGCCGCAAATTCCACTAAAATCAAAATTGATAATAGCCTTATCCTACAAAATCGGTGTTTTTATGTATATTAATAATATTTTACAAGTTAAACCCTTCTAAAACTGTTCACAATATCCTATTTTTGGGGGGTAGGGGAAAGATTTAGTGGTGGCAAACCTACCAAACTTTTATTTTTGAAGATAAAGTTTTGAAAACATGTTCCACAAACAGCAGCCTACATTTCCATACCAAAGAATTAAACTTCAATTAAAGAAGTAGCCCAGGCACGCCATTTTAAGACCCACAAAAAGCTGAAACTCGAAATTACGGCTGTTAGACACGAAAACTGACTAAATATACTCAAAACCGACATAAAAGCACATGCAGTGTCTGTTTCAGAGCTCTGCTAACTAGTTTTCATCTGAAATTCAACTTTAAGTACGAATCCAAGAGAGATCGATTTATCCCATTTAGCTCTCTTTAGGTTAATACATTGCACCATTGATTTTCCTTCTTTGTTTTATATAGGACGAATGTATATCAAGAGATAAAAAATGCGCATTTTTCTCTGTAGAAAATTTTAAAACACATATCCATCAAACGATCGAGCGTCCGCCAATATAAAAATGCAATAAAAACAGGGGGTCATGTATCATGTAAGAACAAGCCAATCTGTTGAAAGTCGTCACATTCTATTTTGACACGTCACAGATAGATTTACCCCATTTCTACTTTCGCTTTACTGTCTATGTCAATTATAATTAAATATCTCAAACAAACACTAATCAATGTTCACAATACATCATTTGGCTGAATTATAGGTAATAATAACAAAAATCAATCAAAAGTATGCATTTTGTTTCACTAGTAAGGCAGGGAAACGTTTTTTATTAGGCACTATTTGACTATACACCATGGAAGCACAAACGCAATGGTGCAATGTAACCTTGAGATAATTCTCTCTTTACGACCTGTCTTCCGTCGACAGTACCCTAAAATAAACTATGGGCCCGCAATAGACATTAACCAAACTTACTTTCCCCGCAGCGCGCAGCATGACGGTTTTTGTCGCCGTTTTACACGACAATGACCTCAAACAGTTTTTATATTTGTAACCGGAGGCCCCGGGTTCAATCCTCCGTGGTGCCACTGAGTTTCGTCGGTGTGTTCTTGGGCAAGACATTTTCCCTTATCCTCGTCAGTCGGATGGGGACGTAAACCGGGCGGTCTCATGTATCGGTCTATCCTCCGAGAACGTTAAACAACCATAGGAGTCTGTTCGATAATAAGAGTAGGGCACGGTTCCCGGATTCCTATGTATCCTTCCTCTCTCTCTTGGGCGGCTCTAAATACCATAAACTGTGTTAATGAGCCGTTAAAAAACATTCAATATTTAAAAAAAAAAAGGTTTATTCAAAAGGCATTATCTTAAGAGCAGGCAGCTGTGTACACATTGTATGCAAAAATCAGAAAATTAAAAAAAAAAACACAATACATAAACAAGAGGCCCAAGAGGGCCTGTGGACGCTCTACTGGCTAACACGGCTCTTATAACATCAACGAAGCGATTGACTGCCATTTACGTTTTTTTTGACAGTTTCGGGCAAAAAACAGCTTTTTAACTAAATCAAGGGCCATAACTAAAGAATCTGGTAAAGTTTGGTAAAGATCAGATGCAAAGTGAAGGCCCTACCGTATTAACAAGGCGAAATATAGCATTTTTAACTAAATCAAGAGCCGTAACTCCTCTGTTCTGGTCCGACTGATCCAACATAGAGGTAAAAAAAAATAAAAAAAATAAAAATAAAAAAAAAATAATAACAAGAGGCCCAAGAGGGCCTGTGGACGCTCTACTGGCTCTAGATAAGTTTATGTATAAGGGGCCATAACTCTTTCAAATATCGTTCAACCAGAACATGGTGAAGATATACACAACTAGGCTTGGTACTGATTGTCCCCGACAAGTTTCGCTGAAATCGAGCCAGAGGTTCAGGAGAACTAGTCTGTACAAAGTTAGTGTATTAAAACCTTTAAGGGGTCATAACTCTGCCAAAATTCATTCAACCAAAACACGGCAATGACAGGTGCAACTAGGCTTGGTACTGATCATCCCCATCAAGATTCGTTGAAATGCAGCAAGGAGTCCAGAAGAGACTAATCTGGACAACGTTTGGCTATTAAAACCTTTAAAGGGCCATAACTCTGCCAAAAATCATTCAAGCGACGATATGCACAACTAGGCTTGATACTGATCATCCTTTTCAAGTTTCGTTAAAAATCCAGTCAGGGGTTCAGGAGAACTAGCCCGGAAAATATTTGTGTATCAAAAACCTTTAAAGGGCCATAACTCCATTAAAAATCTGTTAACCGGAATGCCACGATGATATGCACAACTATGCTTGCTGCTGATCATCCCTGTAAAGTTTCGTTGAAATGTGTGTGTGGGGGGGGGGGGGGGGGGGGGGGGGCGTTCAGGAGAACTAGTCCAGACAAAGTTTGTGTATTAAAACCTTTAAAGGGCCATAACTCTGCCAAAAATCATTCAACCGGAACACGGCAATGATTTGCACAACTAGATCTGATACTGATCATCCTTGTCAAGTTTCGTTAAAATCCAGACAGAGGTTCAGGAGAACTAGCCCGGAAAATGTTTGTGTATCAGAAACCTTTAAAGGGCCATAACTCCACCAAAAATCTGTTAACTGGAACGCGACGATGATATGCACAACTATGCTTGGTGCTGATCATCCCTGTAAAGTTTGGTTGAAATGTGAGGAGACTTTCAGGAGAACTAGTCCAGATAAATTTTGTGTATTAAAACCTTTAAAGGGACATAACTCCGCTTGGTACTGATCATTCTTGAAAAGTTTCACTGAAATTTGGCCAAATGAAGGCCGTTTCTTCTTAATGAGGCCAAAATATAGCATATTTCAGAAAATCAAGGGCCATAACTCTGGTGTAAATGATCCAATCTGGCTGGTACTGAAATTTGTTGGAGCTTTCATTGATAGTAACAATCTGGTAAAAGTTTAGTAAAGATCGGATGAAAAATGAAAGCTCTATCGTATTAACGAGGCAAAAATATAGCATATTTAACTAAATCAAACGGTCATAACTCCGCTGTTCTGGTCCGATCTGGTTGGTTTTCGAATTTGTCCGAGCTTTCATTTATATTACCAATCTGGTAAAGTTTGGTAAAGATCGGATGAAAAACGAAGGCCCTATCGTAATATAGCATTTTTAACTAAATCAAGGGCCATAACTCCGCTGTTGCTGGTCCGATCTGGCTGGTTTTTGAATTTGTCCAAGCTTTCATTGATATTAACAATCTGGTAACGTTTGGTAAAGATCGGATGAAAAATGAAGACCCTATCGTCTTAACGAGGCAAAATATAGCCTATTTAACTAAATCAAGGGCCATAACTCCACTGTTACTGGTCCGATCTGGCTGGTTTTCGAAAATTAAGGCCCTATCGTCTTAACGAGGCAAAATATAGCATTTTGTAAATCAAAGACCATAACTCCGCTGTTACTGGTCCGATATGAATGGTTTTCGAACTTATCCGAGCTTTCATTGATATTAACAATCTGATAAAGTTTGGTAAAGATCGGATGAACAATGAAGCCCCTATCGTCTTAACGAGGCAAAATATATTTTAACTAAATCAAGGGCAATCACTCCTCTGTTACTGGTCCGATATGGCTGGTTTTCGAACTTGTTCGAGCTTTCAACGACATTAAACAATCTAATAAAATTTGGTAAAGATCGGATGAACAATGAAGCCCCTATCGTCTTAACAATGCAAAATATAGCATTTTTAACTTAATTAAGGGCCATAACTCCACTGTTACTAGTCCGATATGGCTGGTTTTCGAACTTGTTCGAGCTTTCATTGATATTTACAATGTGGTAAAGTTTGGTAAAGATAGGATGAAACACGAAGGCCCTATCGTATTAACGAGGCAAAATATAACAATATAGCATTTTTTAACTAAATCAAGAACCATAACTCTGCTGTTACTGGACCGATATGAATGGTTTTCGAACTTATCCGAGCTTTCATTGATATTAACAATCTGATAAAGTTTGGTAAAGATCGGATGAACAATGAAGCCCCTATCGTCGTAACGAGGCAAAATATAGCATTTTTAACTAAATCAAGGGACGTAACTTCGCTGTTACTGGTCCGATATGGCTGGTTTTCAAACTTGTTCGAGCTTTCAACAACATTAACAATTTGATATAGTTTGGTAAAGATCGGATGAACAATGAAGCCCCCATCGTCTTAACGAGGCAAAATACAGCATTTTTAACAAAATCAAGTGCCATTACTCTGCTGTTACTGGTCCGATCTGGCTGGTTTTCAAACTTGACCAAGCTTTCATAGACATTAACAATCTGGTAAAGCTTGGTAAAGATCGGATGAAAAATGAAGGCCCTATCGTCTTAACGAGGCAAAATATAGCATTTTGAACTAAATCAAGGGCCATAACTCCGTTGTTACTAGTCCGATATGAATGGTTTTCGAACTTGTCCGAGCTTTCATTGATATTAACAATCTGATAAAGTTTGGTAAAGATCGGATGAACAATGAAGCCCCTATCGTCTTCACGAGGCAAAATATATTTTAATCAAGGGCAATCACTCCTCTGTTACTGGTCCGATTTGGCTGGTTTTCGAACTTGTTCGAGCTTTCAACGACATTAAACAATCTAATAAAATTTGGTAAAGATCGGATGAACAATGAAGCCCCTATCGTCTTAACAATGCAAAATATAGCATTTTTAACTTAATTAAGGGCCATAACTCCACTGTTACTAGTCCGATATGGCTGGTTTTCGAACTTGTTCGAGCTTTCATTGATATTAACAATGTGGTAAAGTTTGGTAAAGATAGGATGAAAAACGAAGGCCCTATCGTCTTAACGAGGCAAAATATAACAATATAGCATTTTTAACTAAATCAAGAACCATAACTCTGCTGTTACTGGACCGATCTGACTGGTTTTCGAACTTGTCCGAGCTTTCATTGATATCAACAATGTGGTAACGTTTGGTAAAGATAGGATGAAAAATGAAGGCCCTATCGTCTTAACGAGGCAAAATATAGCAATATAGCATTTTTAACTAAATCAAGGGCCATAACTCCGCTGTTACTTGTCCGATCTGGCTGGTTCTCGAACTCATCCGAGCTTTCATTGATATTAACTACCTGTTAAAGTTTGGTAAAGATCGGATGAAAAATGAAGGCCCTATCGTCTTAACGAGCCAAAAGTTAACGCCGACGACGGAATACGGACAACTCGGCATCCCATAAGCTCTGCTGGCCAAAGGCCAGTAGAGCTAAAAACAACAAAAACAAACAAACGAAAAAGTAGGGGCGAGAGGATATAAGGCTTCAGACTATATCATCAACATATCAGCGTCAAATAAGATATAATAT
The DNA here is from genome assembly GCA_037043455.1 of Cyrtodaria siliqua. NCBI lineage: Eukaryota > Metazoa > Mollusca > Bivalvia > Adapedonta > Hiatellidae > Cyrtodaria > Cyrtodaria siliqua. The sequence continues at coordinate 25,737 of JAWPHD010015517.1, read as the reverse complement.
AGTGGAAAAAAAACGAATCACAGCATATCTGGGAATAAAACAAGTTCATGAAATTTGCCCCGGGATCACACTAGCAACGCTCTAGCTAAGCCCCTAACAGGTAGCAATTGTTTGATCATAAACAAAATACATCAATGAAAAAAAATCAAATATTACAAGTAATGCAAATGCAGCAATGTGAACAACTAATGACGTAGACTATGTACATGAGTGTTGACATAATGTAGGCTGACATGTCGTATAGAGAGGCCACCGTTGTTGTACGCAACAAATAAGAACACTTGTTTTATTTAGATATTTTGTTTAAAATAACTCTTAATGTACATTTATTCACAAATTAATATAATTGCATAAAGTAATACATTGAACACCTCATATAGAAAAGCTTAGCTTTTCGTTTATAATCTCCGAATACTTACTGAAAATGTCAACTACAAGTTTTAAATAGGCATTTACCAATGGTAAACTTTGAATTCGCAAGTTTTCATTATTTTATACATATAATATAATTCTAGAGAAAGTTGTATTGAGAATATTGCCACTTTTGTTTGTTAAAGCACTAGCGGATTTCGAGGGGAGCACCCTCATCGGAGTCATCCTATGATTTGAAAAGGTTATCACATAGCATTTAACTGAATGTTGTTTAACTGTTTATCAAGACATTATATTGAATATTTATAGCCGGTCGCCCCAAAAAAAGGGATACATAAACATCCGGGAAGCTGCCCTAATCTTACTTACGAATATATTTTCCTTTGATTAGAAAATTGTTCCAAGGATAGACTCCGAAACACTTAACCGGTGTACATACCAATCCGACGGACGAGACTAAAAAAACATGTTTTACTCAATAATACACAGAAGAAATTGACTTGCGGCGATAAGGCTTCATCCGGGTCAAATGCAACGTGCTATCAAGTAGACCACGCCAGCCCCCTTGAAGTGTACGAGTTTCTCGCCGATGTTTGGAGGGTGAAAACTCGTTAAATGTGAAAATCTTTAAAATATCTCAGCACATTGTTTTTTTCCATAAGTTGACCCACGCACAAACCCCAACCAATTGAAAATGTCGCAGCTTTATCTTCCACCGCTGATATCAGACTGAGATATTTCGATCAGGGGAACATATCTAGTCGTTTTTTTAAGATGTATGTTTTCAACTACCGACTAGGATCCTGTGTCAGAAGCAAACAGGATCCGGTGCCATGAGCAGCCAGGATCCGTTACTTTGCAATGCACAAACAACTTAACGCTTCTGGCAATCGGTAGATATTATTATGTATTAAATACGTTCAATGGATGTTATGGCTGAACATACATAATTCCAGACATAGCATATGCCAATAGCAGTCACCATTTTTGAAATAAACACAATTTTCTTAGAGCTAGACGTACTTTCACGCGTCGGTGTGTAAACAGTGCGCGTTCTTTCACATCTATAACACTGCTTTTATAACCCGTTCTTCATGAATTCAGACACACAAATGCATCTAGTGTTCCGATGGTGTGATCATTTTTAAAAAGTGTCTTATTGTAAAGTAATATTAAATATCTTTTAACAGTTTACTTGTTTTTACCCGCCAGGGTCCTTTACATGAGTAACCAGGACCAAGGTAACGCTGTTTTGAGCAGCCAGGGTCCGTTACGTCTGTCCACCGTGAATATAAACCATTACTTTTCAACATATTGCTTTTCCAGGTCCGCATATAGCTACACTGGGGCACACAGAGGTATTTGCCTTGGTTGAATTTTGGGAATGTACATACTTTACATAAAAACAACTATATACTAGTATATAAGGACCCTGGGGGAAATGCAACACATTGGAGGAAATTAAAACAAAATCTAGGGTGGAGAGGGAGGTTAATGCCACCGGACACCAACATAAGGAATATGCCTCGGTTAAATTTCAGGGCAGCTGGTTACGGGCCTGTTTTCATTTAAAATTACTTTACAAATCATTGAACTTGATTAAAGAAAATTTAAGATTTAAATAAGTCAACGTAGGAAAGGTTAATTACTAGTATTTGAACTTAATTGTTATACTAAAACTTTCGGTTTTTAGTTAACACGTACCCTGTCATACAATACAGACGGAAGCTGACATCTTTCATATTTTCTTTGATTTTGAAATCTAATCAATCAGAATTCTAATGTTCAGATTGCCAATTCATACATTTTTTTGTTTCGTGAAAACATCAATATTGGGGCCCACCCCGAAACATTGGGTTGTGGGGTCCTTCGGCTCTTACGCCTATGTTTATGAGACTATATAGAAACTCTCTCTCTCTCTCAATGCCTTCCACCCCACTCCTTCCTTCCCCCACTCTCTCTCCCCTTTTTTCACTCTTTCTCTCCCTCCTTCCCTCCCTCTCTCTCGCTTTCTTTCTTTCTCGGTATCTCTCTTTCTATCTGTGTGTGTCTCTCTCTTTCCTTATCCCTCTTTTTGACTCTCTATGTCTCTCTCTGTCTCTGTGTCTCTCCGTGTCTCTCTATCCATTTTATTTTCAATTTCAAAATTTCAATTCATGCATAAATTAAGAGGAATTTATTAAAACTATGTTGATTTATAATCTACTAATATGTGTAAACCATGCATGCGTAACTTCACATAACAAATCTACCAATATTCCAATTTTGATAAACAATGTCTCCCTTGTGTTTTGTGTCAATATACAGTACACACGTACACACACACAACAATGCAGGATTATTTGTATATAATAGTTTCTGTGATGCAACGGGATAGTTGGATAGTTGGAAAGGGTCTTTGTTAATTAATACGTTTAATTATAGGTATTGTTTTGGATTATATATAAATATGGACTTATAAGGTTGAGTAAGTACATCTTTAGCTTCCTTTTCAATTTCTAAATGACTTGTATTTCCTTTTAGATCTTTCTACTGAAGATTGGTCTCATCAGTTCGGTGGTAAAATGCCGTCTGCTAAAATCCACTTTTATACCCGTTATAAGACCAGTGGTCGATTCACAAAGTACCTGAAGCGTCTCATACAGTACCGCCTTATCTCATTAATATTCAGTGAATTTAGGTAGCGCGCATGTTGTATATATGAACCCACACGTATACAGTAATCACTTAGAACAACATGCGTAATGACCGTTACATTTGTTCAGTTCTAGTGTGCCTTTTATCGGGATTGTGTAGCTTTAAGCGATATTCTACCTTAACGCCACACAGACTTGATGATCTCAAAGGACCAGTAAGTAATAACACTACTGATTTGTAGTCGGGGCAACATGTTACGACCGCCACACCTAACACTTAGTCTAACCCTAAGTTACTATAAATACCCGTTGAACAAGCATTAATTTATAAGGTAAATACCAATTGTACATATAACGTTATGTAATAATTATTAGATATTGGTGTAAATTAAGTAATGCTGATGACTAGTATTGAAAACTATGTATGAAGTATCATATGAAGATTGTATTGTTCGTCGAAAAGATTGGTTGTCGAATGTAAAACAAACGTTAGGCCAGTATTGTTTCTGTATAATGGCAACATGCTAGCTTATTACTAATGAATGATAATAAATACTGTAAATGGGATCCCGTGGAAGCAACAAACACAAACAAGAGTAACAAAAGGTAGCAGACTCTGTTTATTGCGTCTGGTTATGAGAAGTAATATAAGGTGAAACCCATCTAACGCTCCTTAGAATCGGATTAAGCAATATTCTTTTTTAAAGCTACACATATTTGAGTTGATGATCCCGGAGGATAAGTCACAATAGATCAACAATCAACAATAATTATCGTTTACAATGAAAGTTTGCGAAAAAATAATAATCTTTTTATTGGTTACTCGAATGTGTCCGTAACTGTTACTTTTATGAACTTTGCAACATATTTTACAGACCCTTTGTGTGTTCGCAATATTTTTTTAAAATCAAATCTTGTTTGGAATGTAATGTTTCTGGTACAAAATGAACCGGGTAGGGTAGACCTTGGTTACTATAAAAAGATACTGAAATTCTGTCCACTAGTTTTAGTTTTATAAAACTTTATATACCCTGGTCCAAAACTTTTTTTACTTTATATTCATCTATGAAAGATGAACAACATATCAAATTAGTGTATGTTTTTCAAACTCATACGTCTGCCCAGGGGTGGGGGTGAGGGGGTGTGGAATATTTTTTTAATTATGTCTGAAATGAATTTTTGTCTCAAATTAAATGTATGATGATGGTATGACACAGTATATTTTGCTCCAGGGTTACCTGTGGGGCTCTTGGTTTGGTACACATGCTACGCAGATACTCTAAATGTAACGTATTAATTTACATGCGGTGTCCTACATACAGATAAACATACATATTACTATTTACATTATGAGTATTAAAGGACACTCAACACAAGCTGTGTTACCCCTAGATTTGGATACGGAGTCAAAGGGGCGCATTTTTATGTGTTTACCATGTTGATCTGTGTGAAGAAACGTGGGGATTTGCGATGGCGCGCCGTCGAATTCGTTCTAGTTATCCCATGCATTGAAAAAGCAAGGGCATATTAAAATCGTCTCCGTTTGTCCGTCCGTCCGACCGTTACCGCATCTGCTACTTAAGCACTGAGCTGAATTCAACCAAACTTAGTGGATGACTTCACCGCATGCTAATGGCGAGCAAGAGCAACGTTTTCTTTTTGGCTCCGCAACCAGGAGCCCTCACCGGGTAGGGGCTCAACAGATCAAAAAGCACTAAAGATTTAATTACACCGTCATTTTTGCCTCTTGGTATATATACTCGTCTGTTTAAAATATAAACCACATATCAACGATTTTATTATATTATTTCAAATTCGGACGTCTGCCAGTGGGTGGAGCCCAGGGGAAAGGGAATTTAAAATGGTCAAATCTCCTAAAGAAATTATAACATACACAAAGGGAGGCAATCTTTGCATAAATGGGGGTAATATTTATATTTTTTTTATATAATTATTTTCTCTCCTATTGCAATGATTTTGTATATATATATATATAACATACTCAATAAAACATAGCATGCCTTATTGTACTATTGTTATATTATGTATAATATAACCCGGACAATTGCAATGTATCTGAGGTCTTCAGTCAAGACTCTATTGTACATGTACCTACACCTTTAGGACGTCCTATTAGTTAAAAGGCGGAGGGACTATAGTCCTTAGAAATATACACACGCACACACGCACACGCGCACACGCGCGCACACACACAAAACAAAGTTAGCATACAGCTTCCACACATGGCAACATGGAGGGAGCAAAAGCAACATTAGTTTTGACTCCGGACTCAATTTGGAACATCGCAACTATTCCTATTGACATGTGTAACAAACGCGTGTGGCTTTGCTCCGTCGAATTCGTTCTAGTTAAACTTGTTAAAACGTTTATCAAAAGAGGCTATTAACCTATCACTTTGAACTGCACGTTTAGTGGTTGACTCATTTACAGTTCACCATATTCGTTCCTCTTCAATTGTATGATGATCCGACAGATGTTGGACCCTATGATGACGTCTACTTAAATCCTCAAAGGAAGGTGGGGTTTGATGTTTGTCTTAATTATTGTCTTGTTATACCTTTAATGGTTTGTTATCTTGTTGCTCTGGTTTCTGCAAAGTCATTGAGTGCCTGCATTATGGTTTTCTATGTTTGTTTTTTTATATTCATATATATGAACATCTTTGTGTAATACTTCTTATTAATGATGTAAGCTGTAAAAGAATATAGGTCGCGGATGTCTTTACTTACACTGCCCGTTATTTTGGGATGACACTAGTAAGAATGAAGTTTGGTGCACCCTAGAATCTGGTTTAACCACCAGGGACCCTTTTACCACTGGCTGTTTCAATTCGGGAGCCGTTTTATCAACCCGTTTGTGCTTGTGATGTCACATGCTTTGCCTCTATTAGCATTGTAATTGTGTCTAGTTTAATGCGAGTTTTTGATTGACTGTGTTCTGTGAAGGCTACATTTCCTGTTTGACAGTTATACCTACTTTAGTTATTTAAATTATCTAAATATGTTATATATATACAAATGTATGCAATAACGTGTAATGGGACAGGTCGTTATGCAAGAAACATGATTGCAATAAAAGAAATAGTTTGTGAAATATGTAATTCAACTGAACCCTTACACGAATTCACTTTGTTTTAATTCGTACAGTTCATAAGGATACCATAAGAAATATGTCATCAAATAGTATATATAAATGTCAAATATGGTTAAAGCAGGCGTTTACTGTCACAGTTTCTATTCAAACTAGTACGTCTTAATACATAATCAAGTACCTACTGACATATATTGTTATTTTATATATACATCATTTTTGATTTCCTTGGAATATTGATTAAAATGTTGGATAAATAAGACTACAAGCGTGTTATGTAAAATATGTGTCGTTCTATCATGTGAGTATAGCCATTTATTACAATCTATCTATTTAATGAGTTAATGTACAAGTTTAAAACAATAACATATCAATCGAATATCTATCTTATCACAGTTGTTGACACTCATATCTAGATATGATTGTTAATTCATGACACCTATCAATTTGTTATATCAATCGAATATCTATCTTTTCACGCATGTGACAATCATATCTAGATATGATTGTTAATCCATAAAACTGATTTTTTTTTTCAAATTGACGTAGAAAAAAAACACTCGCCCGGTGTATATACAGATGTTAAAAATTTGGGAGTGTTGCATGCATACTGTTTAAGTATTTGTTACGTCCGAATCAACCAAACTAAAACACCTTTATTCAACGTGATCAGGACATGTCTGTTGATATGTTTCTTTCTATCGAAACTGAACACAGTCAATTCTGATGATCAAGGCAGCCCTCGTTTCTGAGGAAAGGTTTGCGGGCTGTTTATATCACTGATTAACACTGATCAACAAGGCTCTTAGAGAGATCTTAAATAAAATGCATATGATACGGCTTTTCCTTCACGTGGAAACGGCGGCTCTACAAAGGATGGTATAGATGGATGCTTACCATTCGTCCATCGTGGCTCCTTTCTCTACACAATGCTTGTGTGACATATATGTTGACAGTACCTACAGAATTTAGCTAAGATTAGTTCAGCTAGGAATTAAAGTAGAATTGTTAAAACGTATACATGTATGGCAACGTGAAATCTTGTGTAAGAAGCTATAATACTTTTTCTCAGTTTTTCAAATATTCGATTGGACTCAAGCAAGAGGTGGGAATCTCTCCTATAATGTTTTCTCTTTTTGTTGAATATCTTGAAATATGACTATCTTGAAGATATGATCAATTTTAAATTTGATATATCATATGTCTAAAATCTAAGTATTTAGACATAGTATAAGTCCCCTTAGTTGTTTTGGTAAGGTTATGAAATCTCCAAAATACATTCAAACAGAAAGTATATACAATATATAAAGAATAATATTAAATTACAATGGTGACTATACTTTTCTAATAATATATAATTACAGTCCTCTGATCACCTACCGTGTCTAAATATATACCAAGCTTTAACCAGCATCATTCTAGTTATATATTATAGTAAAATCACTGTAATGTACTCACCAAGTATCTGGTACGGAACGGAGGCCTTTATACTTTGACAAGTAGGTTTTACAGGTGACTTCACTGGTTGGTTTGCGAGCTAAAACTGATAAAATGGGATGTCACACTTTAGGTCAACCACTTCTGCGCATGCGTAGAGGAGTAATCTCGAGAAGAAGGTTACACTCCACCAATAGTGTAATAACTACAATGTATACATATATGTATCACATAACTTGCGTTGTGTGAGTGTTATAAAACCACGACATATGTATCATAATACACGTGTGCAATACATATGCAAATGAAAGCCGAATCATCGATTGATCTTTTCCGTTTAGCTCGATGTACAATCGGAATTAAATCGTTGATTTTCGTTACCGTTGAAAACGGATATCACGAGCCAATTTCGTTGTTTGGTGTCGTACGGAGAAACCCGAAACAACATACGACGTCATCATATGAAACATATGTCTACTTAATATTGCATATATTTAACTCGTTGGAAAATAATGATATGATGATCGGCACAGCCACGCATCATATTACTTTATTCAACTCGTTTAATAAATTCAATATGAAACAGGCACTCATGAAAGATCCTTAATATATTGAATCCTAAACAAATGAAACCAAAATGACCAGTTTTAATTGATAGTAACAGTCGTCCTCTGGTCGGTCTTTCACAATTTCTTTCGAGGTTTACAACCCTTTTCTGCAATTCATATGCTATTATTGTAAGCACATACAACATATAATTGTGTTTACTTTAGAATATTTATATGTATAATGTTTTAACAATGCATTATGACCTTTACTGATTTCGTAAATAGTCTTATTGACTTCGGGAAATTGTTATAAGAAGCAATTTATAGTAATAGTAATAATATACTTAATGCTTTACACCTTTTAGTTGTCTCTATAGATCCATGATTATACCTTGCTCATGTCTTCTTGATACGCATACATATGATGGCCCATGAAAACGACACCATTGTAAACGGTCCCTTTTTAACGCATAATACCATGCAAAACTACGCTAGGAAAATATATAAGAATATAAATAATGTTATATACTTACCTGTTAATGAAAGCAAGTAAAATCACAATGTGATCATATATTAGCTACGCCTTTGAAAAGTTTTGCTAATACACAGTTCGCAAAACCTGAACATTTATTTCCAAATGATTACTAAATTAAGTGACGCACTAGGTGTTATCTCTTCTAATTATAGTTCATTACTAATTTACATTCATATGAACTGGAATAGTTTCGCTAACTATCCGGTTACAGAGTGCAATTTGATAAAAGTGGATATTGTACTTCCGGTTACAGAGCGCAATTTGATTAAAGTGAATGTAGCACTTCCGGTTAACGAGTGCACTTTGATTAAAATGGATGTTGCACTTCCGGTTATAGTGTGTAATTGGATTAAAGTAGATGTTGCACTTCCGGTTACAGTGTGTAATTTGATTGAAGTAGATGTTGCACTTCCGGTTACAGAGTGCAATTTGATTAAAGTGGATGTTGCACTATTCTCAACCAAAAAAGGTAATATGAATAAGGCACTGCCTCATGGCGAGCGTCGGTTTAAGTAAATAAAATGGTTACATTGTGTAATATTACTATAACATAGGGATTTTCTAAACCCAACTCAGTTGCTCCGTTCTAAAAAACGCAACCCACTACTATTCACCAGGGTGTATTCTTACTCCCTGTATTCACATACAAACTTTGCGATCATCACATAAAAAAAACTAATTCAACAAATTATTTAAGCATAACTTTTCGAAATCGAAATGGGGATCTACACATTATACTCTATTACTTCCAAATGAAACCGTGGAGCGCTGTGATCTAGTGGTAGAGCGTTGGACCCATGATCCAAAAGTCGTGAGTTCGATTCCCGCCATTGCGTTGTGTCACTGAGCAAGACACTTTATCTGCATTGCTTAGTACTGGTTCTACCCAGGAAGACATCGAGAGTGATTCAAATAAGTTCATAGAGCTTTCGTTACAATCGATATAAAATAAATAAGTTTAAACTAAATCAAACCAAGCACTGATTTACATTGTAATGTTGGCAGGGCTTTTACCCACTAGAAATTGTGAAGACTCCCGACCCTAGCCTGGTCATTTTGGTGGAGAAAAAATAGCGCGAAAACTGCCTAATTTGTGAAAAAAGTGTTGAATACATGCATTGTTTTTGTGGGAGCAGGATAATATGAAACATTTTAGATAAACTTTCTTCTATGAACATATCCAGAACAAAACAATATTGAACAATTTAAGTGGTGGAAATGTTTTCCAAAATAAATAAAATAATAATATTAAATAAAATAAATAAATTAATAATAATAATTGTGAAGCAAATAGGCCACAGTTGTGAAAAAAATGACTTAAATAGTGAATAAGTGTCAGGTGAACTTGAATAAGCATGATCAGTATAATTATGTATGCATACTTTTTTTTTATGAGAATTCTCAGGATGATCCAATCTATTCCTATTTCCTAAATGTAAATGCCTTCACTTAGCAGCAATGATCAGGTAGGAAGGAATAAGAATGAATTGTTTCATGTGATACTGAATGTTGCGTTGTAAACCTTCTCGCCTCTCACCGCTGCAGGTTCGAATCCCGCTGGGAGCTCGACTTGTGAGGATGTGTGACAGTGTCGAGCTTTACGGATGGCGGGAGGTGTATAGTACTGGTTCTATATTACTGGTTCTATCCAGGACAAGTGGGTGGTCTGCCTCCACCACCCAAAAATCCACCGTCATGTATAACCTTACATGTGTTGAAAATGACGTAAAACACCATACAAACAAACAAACAAATCATCGATGATGTGTCATTTGAAATAATCAGTTCGTTTAATACCTTGTTCCCAAGTCACCACTCTCTACATCCCCTCTTGAAATTAAAATTGCGTCGAACGTCACTGACTGACGTAATCAGCATTGAAAATTGTCATAATGGTGACGTACTATTACGTCTACAGTACAGTAGGTGTTTCACTTTGTCTACAAAGAACAAAAAAGGTTTACGTTTGTGCTTTCAAGTAAAAGAAAGGATATTTCACTTACCACGTTTGGTTTCGGATAAACAATTTAAGGATAAAAAAGTAGGCGAATAATTATTATTGCATATAACTATTGTTTCAGGTGAATTTTTATTATTAATAAGTGTAATTGAGACTTAAATGGCGCAGTGGGTCGTTAAATACCATTTGAACAAAAAGCAATGACACAGTTCGTGAACACAATCTCAGAAATGTATTACTATTAGAAAGGATGGTCAGCGCTTAGCCAGCTTTCTTAGTCCTTTTGTCATATTGTATTTTCAATGAAATTGGATTGCTTTCAAGTATGTAGATCTGATATAAAAAAAATAGATCTAGTAAAACTGACTTAATTACATATTGAAGCAATCACTTTTATTTAAACATAATCAAGCATTAAATCGTTGCTTTTGTTGTTGCTGAACAGTGGCAAGCGTCGTTTTAAGTTAATAGACTATAGCGATTAAACAATGTGTGCAATACTCATACTGTTATGCCTTACAGTTTACATCAGTGGAGTTGTCTAAACTCAATGCAAAATGAAAACATCTGCTCGAGTGCTTCTACATCAAATTTGATTCATATTTTGGATTGTTTTTACATTTGTTGGTGTTTCTAAATGAATCATTTTAACTTATACTTTTACTGCAATCAAAAATTGGTTATAGTTTTGCCCTTCACAAAGGTAATACCTAGTACTGTGAGTGTAATGGCCCAGTGATGGGCCTTGATTGGAAAATAAAAGTTATTCTATTCTATTCTATTTTAAGCCAGAGAACCAGGCTATTATATTCTATCTTTATTTTTTTAAATAATAAATATAAACGCATTCACTTTTATTTAAACGTAATTAAGCATTAAATCGTGGATTTTGTTTTTTTTTGAACAAATTAGATTGTAAAAAATAAATATGTTGAATTGAATGGACTGAGTCAGCGAAATAGAAGAGAAGAGAATCGAAAACAAACTTAATTTACATGTATGATTTAATGCACAAGACCTCGCTTCCCTCGGTGAAATTAGCTGCATAACGTCGCTTCGCTCGATGTAATCTCGGTGTAATAAGCTTTATTTTCCTTCGAATAACACCTCGCTCCGCTCGGCGTTCATGCGAGGTTATAACGACGTGCTAGAAATACGATTCACCTGCACGGTGCACTGTTTTACTTGCACGATGCAACTTTACGGGCAGGTAACTCTAGCGGTTTGACGTTGATTTTTTGGACAATTCTCGCCGGGCGCAGCCCGGCGTCGAAGTTGTCCACTAGTAATCACTTTTTCGGTCATGGCGGCGATTACCGTAAAAAGTCAAAAAAATCCACAAAGTAAACTTTCGCGAAAGTCGTGAAAATAATACGGGCGAGCAAAGCTCGACAAACGAGCCACAGAGCTTCGCGCAAAGCGCGAAGCCCCGAAATTAAACAACACACATTTATATTGTCACTAAGCTTCGCGCAGCGAAGCCCCAAATTATTCATATTTACGACATTATGTCGACCGCGTTCTTCATGTCCGGAGTTTACCTCGTCCGACCTGCTTCATATTTTTCAGAACGGCGTATGGTACGCGGATTCAGACTTGCATCAATAAGCGTATACATGTAAATTTCTTACTTTGTTCTTGTGAGAAGCAGCATGTGAGAAGGGGTAACTGGTGCATCAGTGACTGACGTTAAACATGACGTCATGCGATATGTTAAACATGACGTCATGCGATATTGTAAATATGACGTCATGCGATATTGTAAACATGACGTCAACGGTCATGTGCATGAACATGTGCTAATTGGTCTACAATGTTTGCCAATCTGGCAATGGGGAAGAGGATGTGGGTATTTTCAGATACACATCTGTGACAGTTTACTTACCTAATTAATGCATTTTAAAATGTAATAAAAAGTCCGGAGGATCATGCCTCCACGCCCCCAACCACATGCCTCCACGCCCCCAACCATAGGCCTATACTGTCATTTGGGCCTAGCTATGTTACAGTACATGTAGTCCGGAGTAAACTGATGTAATTCGTGAAAATTTAATAATTACAAAGTATTGAGCTTCACCCGAAGCGAAGCCCCGAACATTAAATAAAACAATAATATGTTGGTATAGGCCATGATTCGTCCTGTTCTTCAATTTCGTAGTTTGACCTTAGTTGACATTTTCAATTCGCTCGATGCGAGACCCCGAACATTAAACAAACTCATAGATCACATACTGACATAAGCTTCGAGCCCCAAATCGCTTACAAATTCATATGTTATAACATTTTTATGACAGTGTGGTAAACATGGTGAAATGGTGCTGTAAACGCCAAAATAATGCCGAGCGCAGCGAGGTGTATAACAACAATTTAACAAGATGTTTGTATCTCACAAAAGGTTTAATTATTTACAGTTGTAGTCTCCATCATCCAAACACACACAAGATGATTGCGAGCGCAAACGAACGTCTAGTCTCAATTTCATTAACATGTTTAAAGGAATATTTTAAATACCGCTTCATAATTTATAAAGGGGCTGGCGTGGCCCTATAAATAACCGCTGAACTTGAAATCCGGTGAACCCGGGGTCAAACTTTACCATCGCCACTGAGTTTCGTCTTTGTGTTCTTCAGCAAGACGCTTTTCATTAGCCTCGTCCGACGGATGGGGACGTAAACTGGGAGGTTTTGTATATTGGAGTCTATCCTCCAAGCACGTTAGTTTAAAGAACTATATATAAGACTATATTTTTAGTATAGTTGATCTCCTCTCTCGAATAATGTGTTGATGAGTCATTAAACAACATTCAAATCATACCAAGAATCTTTAGGTTACAGATTGAATTGGCTTATCCGCAAATAACAAGAGCCAACCAGAGGCTCTCACCGCACCCACCCACACCATCACACACCTACAATTCGACAAGCAATGTTAGCCTATGCTTGTCAGATTTTAAGGGCCTCGCACGGGGTCATTATCATAGGATTTAGCAATTAAATGTTTTGAAAATGCATTTGAATTCACATTATGTCATGTAGAAAACAAAGAAACTGCGGTAAGAGTAAGGGTATGGGCCTATACACGTATCATTACCCTCTCTCAAGGGCGGCTCTAAATAATCTATAATGTTTTGAGCCGTTAATGACATTCATATTAAATTCTCTGATAATGAATATGACCACTCAAAATTAAAATTATTAAAACATGAAATTAAAAAAACACTTTAATTTGAAATGAAACAACAGGCCTAGATATATCATATATTTAAATAAAAATTGACAACATATATCAATCATTCATCCAGTTTTATTAAACCAATATAAATAATTGTGAATTTCCCACTTCACTGTACTCTCCTTCTCCCCTAGCTTGACCCCTGAATTATTAATATTATGTTCAGAATTGTCTAACATTTTTTCCAGCAGCTGTGCTGCAATTTCTTGTTATTGCCTTAGTATGGCAATTTCAGAAAATCAACAACGCGTTAACCGTAAGGCGAGCTTACGCTCGCGATAAAAGTCGAACAGGAAATGCAGCTTTCACATAACACAGTCTACCAAAAACATGCATTAAACCCGTAATATTGATTTTGTTGATTTTTACATTTTGACATAGACCTCTGGCCGAGGGGTCAGACCCTGGATCTTAGTCGTTGACCTTTGTTATCTCGGCATCATAGGCATCTTCTGTACAATATAAGAACACTCTCCAACTAATGTATTAGGCAAGACACTTTCCCTTAGCCGCGTCTGCCGGAACCAAGCGGTCATGTGTTTCGGAGTTTATCATCAGAGTACGTTAAAGAAACATATGAATATATAGTAAAAGTAGGGCAGGTTTCTGGATTCCTATTTATCCTTCGCCCTCTCTGTGGGCGGCTCTAAATAACGTATAGTGTGTTGATGAGCCGTTAAACAACATTAAATTCAAATTCTTCAAATAATGACGGAGGGTTTAAGTTTGCGAGCAAATCCGACTGGCTGACGGACGGGACTGACCACATTATATCCTTTTTTCCTTGGAAAAGAGCGGATAAGGATTATTATATTATTATTATATTACTATTATAAACTAATGGAAATGCTAGGGGATGACGAGTTTTATGAATAAATTAAAAGTGATATGGATAAAAAACAAGGAAAGTAGTAAGTAAGTTAGTAGATAAACATGGATGTGGACTTTACAAAGAGGAAGTAATTTATGTGACTAATTTTGAGCATGAAACCAGCTATTTCACATGGTCTTCCTAAAACCCACAAAAGCAAATGTATTAACGAAGCTGTTAATAATCAGCGTTCTGGATATATTCAAGTGCGAAGTCCAAGTAATTTAAAATTCAGACCAATTGTTGGCCGTCCAAACAGTTCAACACAAAGACGTTCGCATTTATTAGATCTTGTACTTAACCACTTTGCCAGGAAGTACCGAGCTTCATAATAGATGACATTGATTTCCTAAAACTTTTACCAGGAACAACCGAACCATACGCAACGTTAGTCGCTTTCGATATTGTGCATTGGCATTGAAGCTTTCAAATAGTGGCTAAATAATTATGGAGACAAGATCGATTCGAGCTTCAAAGAAGAATTTATTATTGAGGCTTCAAAATAATTTTAGAAAGAAATGTGTTTCATTTCAATGGGAAGCAGTATATACAAAAGCGTGGTGCAGTGATGAGTACTAAATTTGCTCCGACTTATGCTACATTAGATATGGGATATTTAGAGGAAACAATGTATGAACAATAACAAGTGAAGTATGGCGAAAATGAAGCAGCCTATATTAAACAACACTGGAAAATATTTTTGGACGATTGTTTCATTATCCGGAAGTCGCGAATTCCTGTCGAACAGTTCCACAACGAATTGAACTCATTGCACTCGAACTTCAAATTTACAGTGGAGTTGAAATTTCTTTTCTGGTAAAATAACAGGGAAAAGGGAAAATCACTAAGATATCTATTTTAAACTACGGATACCCATCAGGTTAAACTATATTGTGATAAAACTTATGAAAACTCTGGGATTAATTTATTTTGGTTAATAAAAAATTCAGGAGACGTTCTTGATACAATTTTCAATAAAGGTCAAGTTTCATCAATAAGCACTTATGACTTCTCTTCACTATATACAACCTTACCACATCACCTTATTAAAGACAAACTAATTTCTCTTATTCACAAAACATTCGCTAGAGAAAATACTACATTTTTGGCATGTAATAATATTAAAGCGTTTTTTACTATAGGCAGTTTGGACAATTATACTATGTGGACTTGCTATGAAGTTTGTGAAGCACCCATTTTCATATTACATAATATTTTCGTCAGGTATGGAACCACCTTTTATAGACAAATTGTTGGTATCCCTATAGGAACGAACTGTTCACCACTTGTAGCAGATTTGTTTTTATTTTGCAATGAAAGAGATTTCATGTTCAGTCTTTCACCAGATACCCAGGCAGATGTTATTGAAGCCTTTAATGACACCTCTCGGTATCTGGATGACATATTGAACATTGACAACCCTTCCTTTCCAACTATGGATAATAATATTTATCCTAAAGAACTTCAGCTTAACAAAGCTAATATATCTGATAATAACGCTTCTTTTCTTGATTTAGATCTCTCGATTGAAAATGGTGAATTTATTAGCAAAATCTATGACAAGAGAGATGATTTTAATTTTGACATTATTCATTATTAGGATTCTTGAAAGGGGAATATTGTATCACATTCCCTTCCTGGAAATTATCTTCACCCGAACCGATAGGCGAGGGGAAACATATATTTCCAGGCAGGGAATGTGAGCCCATGTTCCCTGTCAAGAATCCTAATACCGAATGTGTCATACTTCAAAGTTGTAACCATATATTTAAGAACAAAACAGCCAAAAACATGATTTTATTTTTATTGCGCCAATTTCCCCGTAACGTGCCTCTAACTAGAAGTTATTTACTTTCGTGACGTCATGGCTGCATACATACACTATTCATTAACAACACTGCATACATACAATATTCATTAACACAACTGCATACATACAATATTCATTAACACCACTGCATACATACAATATTCATTAACACCACTGCATACATACAATATGCATTAACACCACTGCATACATACACTATTCATTAACACCACTGCATACATACAATATTCATTAACACCACTGTATACATACACTATTCATTAACACCACTGCATACATACAATATTCATTAACATCACTGCATACATACACTATTCATTAACATCACTGCATACATACACTATTCATTAACACCACTGCATACATACACTATTTATTAACATCACTGCAAACATACACTATTCATTAACATCACTGCATACATACACTATTAATTAACACCACTGCATACATACACAATTCATTAACACCACTGCATACATACAATATTCATTAACATCACTGCATACATACACTATTCGTTAACATCACTGCATACATACAATATTCGTTAACACCACTGCATACATACAATATTCGTTAACACCACTGCATACCTACACTATTCGTTAACACCACTGCATACATACAATATTCATTAACATCACTGCATACATACACTATTCATTAACATCACTGCATACATACAATATTCATTAACATCACTGCATACATACACTATTCATTAACACCACTGCATACATACAATATTCATTAACACCACTGCATACATACAATATTGATTAACATCACTGCATACATACATTATTCATTAACATCACTGCGTACATACACTATTCATTAACACCACTGCGTACATATAATATTGATTAACATCACTGCGTACATACAATATTCATTAACATCACTGCGTACATACACTATTCATTAACACCACTGCGTACATACAATATTCATTAACACCACTGCGTACATACAATATTCATTAACATCATTGCATACATACAATATTCATTTACACCACTGCGTACATGAATACAATATTCATTAACACCACTGCGTACATAAATAAAATATTCATTAACATCACTGCGTACATACATTATTCATTAACTCCACTGCATCAATACAATATTCATTAACACCACTGCATACATACAATATCCATTAACATCACTGCATACATACAATATTCATTAGCATCACTGCATACATACACTATTCATTAAAACCACTGCGTACATACGATATTCATTAACATCACTGCATATATACAATATTCATTAACACCACTGCGTACATACAATATTCATTAACACCACTGCATACATACACTATTCATTAACACCACTGCATAAATACAATACTTATTAACGCCACTGCGTACATACACTATTCATTAACATCACTGCGTACATACAATATTCATTACCATCACTGCGTACATACAATATTCATTAAAATCACTGCATGCATACAATATTCATTAACACTACCGCGTACATACACTCTTCATTAACATCACTGCGTACATACAATATTCATTACCATCACTGCGTACATACAATATTCATTAACACCACTGCATACATACACTATTCATTAACACCACTGCATACATACAATATTAATTAACACCACTGCATACATATACTATTCATTAACACCACTGCATACATACAATATTCATTCAATCCACTGCATACATACAATATATATTAACACCACTGCATACATACAATATTCATTAACACCACAGCATACATACAATATTCATTAACACCACTGCATACATACAATATTCATTACCACCACTGCATACATACAATATTCATTAATATCACTGCATACATACCATATTCATTAACATCACAGCATACATACAATATTCATTAACACCACTGCATACATGCAATATTCATTAACACCACTGCATACATGCACTATTCATTAACACCACTGCATACATACAATATTCATTAACAACACTGCATACATGCACTATTCATTAACACCACTGCATACATACAATATTCATTAACATCACTGCATACATACAATATTCATTAACATCACTGCATACATACAATATTCATTAACATCACTGCATACATACAATATTCATTAACACCACTGCATACATGCAATATTCATTAACACCACTGCATACATGCACTATTCATTAACACCACTGCATACATACAATATTCATTAACACCACTGCATACATACAGTATTCATTAACACCACTGCATACATACAGTAATCATTAACACCACTGCATACATACAGTATTCATTAACTCCACTGCATACATACAATATTCATTTACACCACTGCATACATACAATATTCATTAACACCACTGCATACATACAATATGCATTAACACCACAGCATACATACAATATTCATTAACACCACTGCGTACATACAATATTCATTAACACCACTGCATACATAAACTATTTATTAACATCACTTCGTACATACAATATTCATTAACACCACTGCGTACATGCAATATTCATTAACATCACTGCGAACATACAATATTCATTAACACCACTGCGTACATACAATATTCATTAACATCACTGCGTACATACACTATTCATTAACACCACTGCGTACATACAGTATTCATTAACACCACTTCGTACATACAATATTCATTAACATCACTTCGTACATACAAGATTCATTAACATCACTGCGTACATACACTATTCATTAACATCACTGCGTACTTACAATATTCATTAACATCACTGCGTACATACAATATTCATTAACACCACTGCATACATACAATATTCATTAACACCAAAGCATACATACAATATTCATTAACACCACTGCATACATACAATATTCGTTAACACCACTGCATAAATACAATATTCATTAACTTCACTGCATACATACAATATTCATTAACATCACTGCATACATACAATATTCATTAACACCACTGCATACATACAATATTCATTAACACCCAACACGTAGTGATTTAACGCGGATTACCGTACTGGAACACTTGTGTGCTCATACCCGATAGCTAAAGGTATGTCCATGGGAATGAACACATTGACCCAGTTGAAACGACCAGTCCCGGTATTGTTTCTCATCACTTGGTAACGTCCTCCTATTGTTTTAAAATAAGGGTTTTCGTCTAGATCCAACACTCTTAAACCTGTTACATGTATTTCCTCATTCGACAGAATAACCTCGTGGTAATCGTTCTTTTGATTCCGATACGCATAATGTCCATATTCATAGAGATGTAGAGGGGCGCCAAGATACTGCATTATTGAATCTATTTTAAAAATCAGCCTATCTGGTCCATATTCTTTCGGGGCACAATCTGGAAGTCCGTCAAACAGTGTACAGCAGAACCATACTCCCATGATGTCTCCGGGTACAAGATCAGGATTCAACCAACTGTTCGCCTTTATTTCACCATCACGGACAATTCTTCTTTTTCCGCGTGCAGATGTATTGTGATACATGGAGACTATATTTTCCCTGAAAATAATAAGAATACAAAAAAACGCCCAAATTTAAATACATCATAAACTTCAATAAGCGCTCCATATGTCAAAACGATTGGTATTTGTTTGTATGTTGCTGATGGTTTATGTTGCATAGGAGTACATAGTTTTTATAAATTTAATAAGAACAGGAATCAAATTGTAAATAAAAATATTGTTATTTTTAGTTAAATCCACTTCAAGATATTGATGCACGCCAAGAGATTTGAGTATTAATACAGAGTTGCTTTTCATTTTTCTACGGTGTCCTGTTAGGACCATCTTACTATCGCATCTTATCATCGACCACCGACCTAGGTCGATGGTAAGATGCGATGGTCGATGGTTAGATGCGATGGTCGATGCTAAGATGCGATGGACCTACGACCATCGCATCTTACCATCGACCATCGACTTATGACACACATGCTACGGCCACTCTTGGTATCGAACTTGACCAAGTTTTCCATTCCCGAATATTGCAAACAAGTGTTTGTGGGCGAGTGAGGAGCGGAGGAACACATGAAATTTATTTATATAAAGGAAAGCGGACACATTTCACAATCAACTTTTTAAATGACACTAATTGATTATAAATATGCATAAAACATGCAGTGCTGACTTTTTAAGGTCAAGCATCCTTATATTTTACTAGTTGCCTGAGGGCATAAAGAAACATTAAGAGCATGGTGGGTGGGGGCAGAGACGGTCTTAAATTTATCTAGTCAATCCACATACAGGGTATTGATCCAGGTTTTAACAAGGATGTCCGCATTTCGAGGTTGGTGAATATTTTTTCGAGGATTAATATAGGCGCGCATCCTGCCACCCTTTCTCTCCCCTGAGATTATATTCAGAGAGAGAGAGAGAGAGAGAGAGAGACAGACAGACAGACAGACAGACAGATGGAGAGAGAGAGAGAGAGAGAGAGAGAGAGAGAGAGCATGAGGGAGGGGGAGAGACAGGTGTCGATAAAACGCAAAAGATGCCTAATGTACATTACGATTGATGCGATGGTTGATGGTAAGATGCGATGATCGATGGTAAGATACGATGGTCGATGGTAAGATGCGATGGTAAGATACGATGGTCGATGGTAAGATGCGATGTTCGATGGTCCATCTAGAGAGAGGTGTCGACAAAACGAAGAAGTGGCCTAATGTACATTACGTTTGATGCGATGGTCGATGGTAAGGTGCGATGGTAAGGTGCGATGGTCGATGGTAACATGCGATGGTCGATGGTAAGATGCGATGGTTTATTTTTCTACTTTGGTTGTTTTACTTTATATCACATTTACATCACAGGAACAATGTTTAGGCTCGTTGGTTAACCCTTTTGAAGACGACAATAGAGATTTCACATTAAGGAAATATTCAATTTACCTTGAACTCTTTATATTCATTAAGTTAATTGAAATTTGAATGTCTTAAATATTTACCTACTGGCGCATGAATAAATGTGGATAACGCAAATATGCCTGTAAACTCTTGTATTACGTTTCGACAAGATCAAATGTGCTTGTTGTATTCTTTAATCATTTATTCCGTATTATTAAGGGGCACTAGTAGTATAGATATTGGGGATACCAGCGCAGTTTACAACTCGCAACGGGTAAACCGGCAATTATCAAATTGTCTCCAGCTGTCCTTAATACAAATATGCAAACGCCAAATGACGATGGTATACTTGCTATTCAACTATATAAAATGCTTGATTGCCACACTCGGGGAAAATGCCGCCGATAACCTCATTATCTATTCTACTTACCAGTCCGGTTTATCAATTCAACAAAAATAATATTTTAATCCACCGTCACCTTTTTTATAATAACTAATAACCAAAAGCAAGCATTTGAAATCATCAAGCAGATCAGACGGAGCTAAACAGTAGTCTTCATCTTCGCTACACATACCATATTTTACCATAAAAGTTACTTATGCGTTGATGTATTCTGTCCATTACTTAGTATGTGCCTCTTATCATCATATGCTGATCTTCTAAATGTTAAAATTGTATTTGTTTACATCACTGAACAATTAGCATATGGCTTCGAAGAAACTTTTTCAAGCTTTTAGAATCCTAAAGTTAATAACATATCCATAGTCTATCATGTTGTTTTTTAAGGTTAGACATGTTTTAAATATTTATTTTTTAAAAAATATAATTTTTAAAAATAAAAATATAATTTCATTTTTCTTCATTTAACGAAACTTAACAGAAAATTGAAACATGTATTCATGTATTTTATTGTTGTTGTTGTTGTGTTTTTTTTTGTTGTTGTTTTATTTTGTTTTTTGTTTTATGCTCATGTTGAAATAATTAGCATTTGTTTGTAGTTAAGAAGTACAGAATTATATTTAGTATGGCAGTCAAACACCGCTTTTTAAAAACACACAGGACTTTATACATATATGATATGCCGTTAAACCACAATCATGCTTGATTTTTTGATAATTCATTCAATAAAGGACTTTTCAGTTTGCAATTTTGATAACATTTTTACATAAGTATTGGCAAATATTAGCAGTGAGGGTTGACGTCAATAAAGCTTAAACTGCCATTTATACCTCCCAGGGGTATTGATGCTACCATTTTGATTCTGATATAGGAGTGAGGCATTTCTCTTCTATTTTTTCAAAAGCGGCTTTGACATAAATCATTAGCAAACTTAATCGACACATGCAGTACAATTATATATTGTTAGAGCGCTCTTACTTATATATATTAGATCCGTTTTGAATATATGTATTACATTGGTGCAGCCATGATATGTAACTGTGAAATTAAAAATATACTACGTGCAACTTCTCCTTTCTTTCTGTTATCAAAAATATATAATTTTCTAACATTAAAAATGCATTTTTTTTTCAAATGGTGTTATATTTTCCTTTTGTATAACTGCAGCAAACTTAACATAATAGACAGCTGACGATAGAATGGACTAAGACAGAGTTCATTTGAATCGTGAAGTATTGGACTTTTAGAACGTAGTTTCAGAGGTTGATGATGCAAGACATTGAAACAATGTTAAATATATGACCAATGTAAATTGGTCCTTGTATTATAAACAAAAAATCAAGCATTACATAAATCAATAAATTAACGTCATCACAAAGAAAATAGATAACCAAGTCTAAAGATTGTTGTCATATTAAACTAACAAAGCAACAACAACAAGACGGGTGGCGTGTTCCTGGATTTCTTGCATGATAAGTAATCCCTTTAATTGGATCTCTTATCGGTGGTTTGAGAGGCAAAGGTTTACAGGTCAATAGGAAATGGAAAGTACTAAAAGTTAACCGTGGAAATGGTTTACAAATATATGTTGAGCCTATCTATTACTTAGATATCATAAAATGGGAAAGCAGTTAGGTATAAAAAACTTCAGGGGAGTTTTTAATAAAAACAAATTACCAACAAAACACAATAAACAAGAATGTGGCATTATTAATCTTGATGATTTTACTGGACCTGGTACCCACTGGACTTGTTACTGCGATGATTTTTATTTTGATCCGTTTGGCCTAAGTCCACCAAATGAAGTTTTAACTTACATACCTGACATAAAAAATAATTATTCAGAATCAAAATAAAACAAGTGTACTGTGTGGGTATTTCTGTTTACTCTTCATTAAAATGTTGCAAGACTGAAATAGTTTGTATGATACTCTTTAAAAAATAGTAAAACTTTATATACCAATAGAAAATGAAAACATAATACAATCATATTTTATCTAATTACATGTATTTATGAGTTACTGCGTTAAAGAAAAAATGATTACTGAACATGTTAATCCTTAGTATATGTTAACAACAAATGCTAGGTCAATGTTAACAGCAACATGTGCATCTTGCGTTATCACAAAAACACTATTTGTTAAAAGCACACAAGGTGGAAACATTGATATCCATAAAGCTTTGCTTCCTTTATAACCTAAAAAGGGGTTAACAATTCGTGGTTATAAATATTGCGGTTCGGGTTATCCACTTGATGCTGGAGAACCATCAACTGAATTAGATGTTATTTGTAAAGAGCATGATTAATGTTATGACAAAAATCCTAATAAAAATCAATGTGTGATAAAAACATGCTGGCTGGTTTAACAAGAAAATCGGTAGAACCGATGGATGCTCCTCGAAATGACAACAATCCACAATTTACCACATGACCTTGTATAACCCAGCAGTTTTCAGTTGGCAGTTCCATAAGTAGTTTGTGACTTAAGCTTCGGACAAGAATTACAAGTATAAAATTACAAAAGGCAATAACTGTAATTAGAATGAACTTCCTCTCATTGCTCTCTATCATTGTGTGAAGTTTCATTGCAGTCCCAACAATAAAATCTAATTATAAAATTACAAAGGGCAATTACTCTGATCTGAATGATGACATTGTTACGGGTCTTCCACTCTGCATTTCATCGCATGGCTCTCTATCATTGTGTGAATTATCATTGCAGTCCCATTAGTAGTTTTGAAGTTATGCTCCGGACAAAAATTCTAAGTGTACAGTTACAAAGGGCCATAGCTATAATTTGAATGTTGACAGAGCTACGGTTCTTTTCACTCTGCACTTTCTTTTATTGCCTTCTATCTTTGTTTGAAGTTTCATTGCAGTCCCATTAGCAGTTTTGAAATTAAGCTCCGAACAAAAGTGGGACGGACGGAAGGACGGAAAGGACAAAGCGGCGACTATATGTTTCCTTAGCAAAAGTAGATATAAAAATCGAACAGGAAAAGTAGCATTCAAGGAAGACAGTAAACGACAAACACACATACAGAAACAAAGAACAAACTTTAAAGATGACTAAAAGGCAAAAATAAGACATCACAAACACAAAAAGGGTTGACAATATCACCGCCCTTGGAACGGTCAGTGGCAAAAAAGGCCGCTGGTGGTTTAAACCAGGTTCTATGCTGCAACAAACTTCACTCTTACCCTATTGTCATCCCAATAAACGGGACAGTGTAAAATAAAGATATCTATATAAATTTGTCTATACACGATAGTTCCATACCTGACGAAAACATTATCTAATAGAGAAAAATAAGTGATTCGCACACTTCATGGCAAGTCCACATAGTGTAATTGTACAAACTGCTATTAGTAAAAAACGCTTAGAATATTGTTATAGGCCAAAAATGTAGTATATTTCCCTAGCACAAGTGTTTCTGAATGAGAGCAATAAGCTTGCCTTTGATAAGGTTTGTGTGGTACAGTTGTACATAATAAAGTACTTATAGATGAAGCTTGACGTTTATTGCAAATTTTATCAAGAACGTCGCCTGCATTTTTAAAAGACACAAATTAAATTAATCCCAGAGTTTTCATAAGCTTTAGCACAATATTGTTTAACATGATCTTTAACGGCAGTAAGCAGTAAGACAAGATGTTAAAAGTTTTGGATATATTTGTAAGTAGTAAAAGAACAAGAATTTGAAAAACAAACGGGCGTTAGAAAATTCCTTTTGATGGGAGGTAGTTCTCTTTACACTATCTTGTCTATTTGGGAGCTGAAGACAGGATAATAGCGAGGATTGTGTACACATAAAATCGATTCAAGCTAACCTGTAGGCCTTATTGCCTACTGACAGTTCCATATTCTGTCTTTTTCATTGTATAATTAATTAAATATGTTTCCTTCTTTGTAGTATAGTGCGGACCT
>JAWPHD010015516.1:27500-54860 GCA_037043455.1 Cyrtodaria siliqua | reverse complement strand
TGATCACTAATAACTTGTTTCCTAAATGTAGCAATAACCTTGATGTCAGATTGTTCTTGTTCTATTAAAGTTTCAATGCAGGTGTTATAGGTTAATATATCTGAGAGTTTATACGTGTCAACACCGTCACGACCGACGGGATCATTGATCACATATACTTGCCTTTCTAAGGTGTTCAGACTATCCTTGATTTCTTTAACGGTATCAACTGGAATGACTGTGTAGTCCATCGATTGTAACTTAAGTGCAGCATGGTAGGCGATCGCAGACTTTCCTGAACCAGACTTGCCCGTTATTGTGATGAAATTCCCCTTCAGGCATTCTTCAACAATTAGTCTGGAGGCGTGTGTATCAGTGTAGAGCTGTTGATCATTCTTCCATGTCTCAACGCGCTGCATTCTCTGTACTGGAATACATGTAAATCAATGCGTATATTTAGTTCTGCTATGTTGTTCCGCATTGTAGTTTTTAGTAAACTATTTCAGGCTGATTAATGACATATTTATTTTGGAAACATATCACCTCAGACATATTGAGACTTGTGCAATAGCACACAAACTGCTAAAATAAAGGAATATTCATGATTTGAAATTTAAAAAAATGAGTATTACATGTACCAATTATCGCTTTATAAATTAAATAGAAGCGGATAATTAGAAGGCATGGCAAAAATAAAATTGTTTCATACATATTCTTGACCATCTAAACTTACGCTACAGTACCCTTTTTTTAAAACACAAGTTTGATGTGTGTTTTTCGTTATATGCGTAAAATAAGCTTGAATACAAACGTGTAGTTTCTGTCATGACAAAGCGAACTATTGCTGTCTTGATTTCTTGTATTTACAGTCTTCAAATTAAAAACCTCGCTAAAGTATGTAGAAAATGTGTGACGTCAATATGTTTGCATCGAAATATTGTCCAGTAATGATTTGTCGTGTGAAAACAGAAATTAAAAGAAACAAGAGGGCAAAAGAGGGCCAAGATGGCCCTAAATCGATCACCTGAGTACTGGCATATTATCAAACTCCTTCGAAATCTTATGGTCATATACAATTTGTGCAAGTTTGGTCAAGATTGTTCAAGAAATGTGGGCTCTGTTGTGTATAACAACACTGATATAAAGACAGACAAAGTTTGGTAAATATCAAATACAAAATGAAGGTGTTAGAGTGTAACACCTTGGGTAGGGCCAAATGTGACCCCAGGGCTACATGTAATATAATGAGAGCTTTCTGGTTTCAGAGAAGAATATTTTTTTAGTTTTTCCCTATACAAGTCTATGTAATACATGACCCCTGGGGCGGGGTCAAATGTGACCCCACGGTCACCATTTGAACAAACTTGGTAAAGGACCATAAGAGTATAGTAAAAGCAAAATATTAAACCTGTGGCTCTTGTAGTTCCAGAGAAGAAGACTTTAATGTGTTTCCTATATAAGTCTATGTAAAACTGTGACCCACGGGGAGGGGTCAAATTTGACCCCAGGGTCACCATTTGAACAAACTTGGTAGAGGACAATAAGCTTATAGCAATTGCAAAATATTACCCCTCTGGCTCTTCCAGAGAAGATTTTTTCAGTTTTTCCCTATATAAACCTATAAACTGTGACCCCCGGGGCGGGGCCAAATGTGACCCCAGGGTCACCATTTGAACAATATTGGTAGAGGACCATAAGCTTATAGCAAATGCAAAATATTAAACCTCTGACTCTTGCAGTATCAGAGAAGAAGATTTTTTAAGTTTTTCCCGATACATGTCTATGTAAAACATGTGACCCTTGGGGCGGGGCCAAATGTGACCCCAGGGTCACCATTTGAACAAACCTGGTAAAGGACCATAAGCTTATAGTAAATGTAAAATATCAAACCTCTGGCTCTTGTAGTTTCCAAGAAGAAGATTTATAAAAAAAAATCCTATACAAATCTATGTAAAACAGTGACCCTCGGGGCGGGGACAAATTTGACTCAAGGGTCACCATTTGAACAAACTTGGTAAAGGACCATACGCTTATAGTAAATGCAAAATATCAAACATCTGGCTCTTGTAGTTTCCGAGAAGAAGATTTGTTTTTAAAATATTCCTATATAAGTCTATGTAAAACTGTGACCCCCGGGGCGGGGACAAATTTGACCCCAGGGTCACCATTTGAACAACTTAGTAGAGGACCATAAGCTGATACTACATGTAATACATGAGAGCTCTGTACCTTGTGGTTTCAGAGAAGAAGATTTTTTTAAAAAAAAATTCCTATATGAAAAACATGCAAAATCTCAATATACAAACTTTGGATCCCCGGGGCACAGCCATTTTTAAACCTGGGGACTTCATTTGAATAAAATTGATAGTCTAGGCATTGGCAATCATTTTAAAAGAAAAACTGTTGACATCTGTTCAGCAGTTCTGGAGAAGACGATTGTTTAAGGTTTCAACTATATATAGTAATGACGGCCATTTTGGAAATCGCGCTGACCTAATTTTAACAAATCTAAAAAGCATTTATCTAAGGATCATCCATGTAAAGTTTGGTCAAAATTAGCCAAGCGGTTTCTGAGGAGAAGTCGTTTGAAGAAAAGTTAACGACGACGGACGGACGACGGACGACGACGACATACGACGGATGCAGAGTGATCCCAATAGATCCCCTTGAGCCTTCGGCATTCGATCTTGGAAACACAACTTATTTTCATCTAAGAATGTTTTACATAAAACAGGAATAAAGAATCCCCGGTGCCAATCTATTTCTCAAACTTGAAATTGAGATTTTACAAGTACATTTCAGCAACACGTATGTTGACATTTACTACATCATTTGAATGGACACACCAACACTACTGATACAAGAAATATGACATTCGAGGTTGTTCAATAAATAGTGACAACGGCTTAATCATGTTAATATTTTAAGCGTTATAAAGACAAATACGTTTACTTTCCAGAAATCCTTTAAAATAACATCCCATGCGTTTAATGGCTGATTCACATCTCATAGGTAACATTGCAATAACGGTTGCTGGGCAATCGAAGTTGATATGCCTCACTTCGTTGGCCAAGGCACATTATAGAACATATAAAGGTTAAAATATCGAGTTCATCGAAGCGGTTATTTTAACTTTAAGTCACGCGGACTTAAATCCGGAGAATAAGTGACTAATTAATGACCTTATGTGTTCTAAATTATGGGGCGTCTTCAAACTACCGGTGGTGTTCAACATGAAAAAAAAAATGTGTGACAGAAATATGCCGTAAATATTTGAAATGTTTGTAACACCACCTTTAAATCACTGTTCCCACTTTTAAATTGGTTTAAATGATAGAGCAACCTCAACCTCCTTCTATCAGCGCTTCAAATATTTATTTTCTCGATTTTCCACGCAAATTTGCATTCCATGCTTATTACGTCCATGGCGTTCGATGTGCTTACCGTTGAAATCACATCAAAATGACGTCATTGATTATAACGTCATTTTTTTGTTTCAAATAAATCGACGAGAAACAGTATTTATCATGTCGATCCGAGATAAATGTTTATCTCAGGCACCCTGTTTCTCGGCAGTTACGTTCCTATCCCGTCTGGTGCGGAAACAAATAGGAAGAAAATGGAAAAAAAGGTAAATTAAATGATTTTAAACGATCAACATTATAAAAAGAATATCATGTTAGTGCCTGATCGTATCCAGTTTATCAGGTTCGGCACGAAAGAAATAAAGTTCTCGGCACAGCCTCGGACTTCACATTTTGCTCAGCCTCACCTGATAAACTGGATAGGATCAGGCACTAACATGATATTCGCTATGTATGTTGACCAAATATCATGAACAATCTTCCATTGTTTTTTTAAATATCAGACCATTATCACTATCTATTGAATGATCCTCGTATGTTGAACGTGAGATGGGTATAATTTAAACTGATTTGGAGTTATGCTATGAATTCAAACATTTTGACAATATTGTATCCAATGCATACATGTAACGCCAAAAAAATGCTTTTAAAATGCTACATATACAACAAAAGGCACCAAAAGAACTTATGTTCATATGTGTGCGATAAGTTTCAAGAAAACAACATTGAACTGTTTTAGGTTATGCTATAAAAACATTGTGTTTTCGAGGAAATGTCAAAATATTGACTGAAGCATGGCAAATTAGGCTTGACCTGTATATCAGGTTTTCAGAAGATACCGTAAATGGCTCAGTTCATCCCCACGACCCTGGGAATATAATTGACTGTTCAGTTATTTCCTCGCGGTGGGTGAGGGTGTGGGTGGGGTGGGAGATAACTGGGCTGGGCCAGTTCTTTTACCCTAGTCAATCCCCACATTTACAAATCAAATTAGAGAGGTGGGGCTCAAACTAAAAGTTTCTGTTACTTTTTACCCTTTAGATAATTGCAAGGGAAAACACGATCATCCTAATCTCTAAATCTCATAGAAAGTAAAAAAAAAATAAAAAAAAATAAGTAAAGTCAATGGGTAAGGTTAAATAAAGTCATTTCCCTATCTTGCTAATGATGTACTCATTAATAAAAACAAGAAATCCACAGATTCACATGTCTCGCCTAACGGGGGTTGGACTTTGAAAAAAAAGGTCAATGATGCTTAAATGAAAGTTTGTAAACATTTTCGTAACTAAAACAATGGAGTTTGCAGTTTGCTGAAATGACATTTAAATGCATTTGTTTAAAAACAAAATTCCATTTATTAAAAACAAGAGGCCCAAGAGGGCCTGTGAATGCTTTACTGGCTAAAACGGCTCGTATCAAGGGTTGCCGACATAAAATCCCCATCAGTACTTCTTATTAAACATGCAAAAAGAAAGGGATGGGATGGCCTTAGATCGCTCACCTGATAATCATGGGCAATAAGCCTGCTGTGTCTAGTCTAGCATGGGTATTTTTTTAATTTGTCCCACTTCCTTCTCTAAATGAAATTTCATAAAAATGGGTGTTGGAGTGCGGTTATATTAACATTCTAAACAAATATGGTAAAGATCAGATAAAAAATGAAGTAACTATAGATTTAACAAAGGAAAATACAATATAGCATTTTTCAACAAATAAAGGGCCATAACTCTGTCGTTACTAACAAGATCTAGTTGGTTTTCGAACTTGTCCAATTCATTGATATAACGCGCTTTGCACAACTAGACATCATACTGAGGCTTTTTGCCAAATTTTGTAGAAATCCAACAAGCCGTTTAGGAAGAGTAGCGCCGACAAGAAATTTAAAATAAAAATGTCAAAGTGCCATAACTCCGCAATCAATCAGCGAACTGAAACAAAAGCAGGATATGCACAACTAGACATCTTACCGACGCTTCCTGCCAAGTTTCGTTGAAATCCAACAAGGCATTTAGGAGGAGTAGCGCGGACAAGAAATTTAAAAGTAAAAATGTCAAGGGCCGTAATTCCATCACAATTAAACGAACCGGAAAAAAACGCAATAGGCACAACTAGAAATCATAGCAATGTTTCCTGCTTACACAGCGTTAACACAAAAAAAAATTCAAAATTTAAGAAAATGGAAAAAAAACAAAATAATATGAAATAAAAAAAAAGGAAAATAAAAAATCAAAAAATCAATCAATCAATCAAATAAAAAACAAGAGGCCCAAGACGGCCTGTGGACGCTCTACTGGCTCAATATAAAGTTTATGTATAAGGGGCCATAAGTCTTTCAAATATCATTCAACCGGAACATGGTGATGACATATGCAACTAGGCTTAGTACTGATCTTCCCTGCAAAGTTTCGTTGAAATGTAGCCTGAGGTTCAGGAGAACTAGTCTAGACAATGTTAGTGTATTAAAACCTTTAAGGGCTCATAACTCTGCCAAAATTCATTTAACCAGAACATGGCAATGACAGGTGCAACTAGGCTTAGTACGGATCATCCTCGCCAAGATTCGCTGAAATCTGGCAAAGAGTTCAGAAGAGACTAATCTGGACAAAGTTTGTGTATTAAAACATTTAAAGGGTCACAACTCTGCCAAAAATCATCAACCGAAATATGGCGATGATATGCACAACTAGGCTTGATACTGATCATCCTTGTCAAGTTTCGTCTATATCCAGCCAGGGGTTCAGGAGTACTAGCCTGGAAAAAAATTGTGGTATCCAAATCCTTTAAAGGGCCATAACTCTGACAATTATCTGTAAACCGGAACGTGATGATGACATGCACAACTAGGCTTTGCGCTGATTATCCCTGCAAAGTTTCATTGAAATCTGGCGAGGGGTTCAGGAGTAGATCAGACAATGTTTGTGTATTAAAACTTCTAAAGGGCCATAATTCTGCCAAAACATCATTCAGCCGGAATACGGCAATGATTTGCACAACTAGACATGGAATTGATCACCCCTAAAAAGCTTCGTTTAAATCCGGCAAGGGGTTCAGGAGAACTAGTCAGAACAAAGTTTGTGTATTAAAACCTTTAAAGGGCCATAACTCCGCCAAAAATCATTCAACCGGAACACGGCGATGATTTGCACAACTAGACATGGAATTGATCATCCCTAAAAAGCTTCGTTTAAATCTAGCAAGGGGTTCAGTAGAACTAGTCAGAACAAAGTTTGTGTATTAAAACCTTTAAAGGGCTATAACTCCGCCAAAATCATTCAACTGGAACACGGTGATCATCCCTGCACAGTTTCAATGAAATCCGTCCAAATGAAGGCCCTTTCGTCTTAATGAGGCCAAGATATAGCATATATCAGAAAATCAAGGGAGATGACTCCGATGTAAATGGTCCAATCTGGATGGTTTTCGAACTTGTCCAAGCTTTCATTGATATTAACAATCTGGTAAAGTTTCTTAAAGATCGGATGAAAGATGAATGCCCTATCGTCTTGAGGCAAAATATAGGATTTTTAACTAAATCAAGGGCCATAACTCCATTATTACTGGTCAGATCTGGCTGGTGTTTGAACTTGACCGAGCTTTCATTGATTTTAACAACCTAGAAAAGTTTCATAAAGATCACATAAAAAATGAAAGCCCTATCATCTTAACGAGGCAAAATATAGCATTTTAAACTAAATCAAGGACCATAACTCATCTGTTACTGTTTGGATCTGGCTGGTTTACGAAATTGTATGAGCTGTCATTGATATAAACAATCAGGTAAAGTTTCGTAAAGATCAGGTGAAAGATAACGGCCCTATCGAATTGACGAGGCAAAATATAGCATTTTTAACAAAATCAAGGGCCATAACTCCACTTTTTCTGGTTTGATCTGACTGGTTATCGAATACCTCCGAGCTTTCATTGATCTGGAAAAGTTTCAAAAAGATCGCACGAAAATAAAGGCCCTATCATATTAACAAGGCAAAATATAGCATTTTTAATTAAGTCAAGGGCCATAACTCCGCTGTTGCTTATCCGATCTGGCTGGTCTTCGAACTGGTCTGAGCTTATATTTGTATAAACAATCTGATAAAGTTTGGTAAAGATCGAATGAAAGATAAAGGCCCTATTGTCTTAACGAGGCAAAATATAGCATTTTTTAACTAAATTAATGGCATAACTCCGCTGTTTATGATCCGATCTAACTGGTTTTAAAACTGTTCTGAGCTCTTATTTATATAAACAATCTGGTAAAGTTTGGTAAAGATTTGATGGAAGATGAAGGCCCTATCGTCTTAATTAGGCAAAATATAACATGTTTAACTAAACCAAGGGCAATAACTCCATTGTTAATGGTCCGATCTAGCTGGTTTTCAAATTTTCCGAGCTTTTATTAACAATCTTTGCAAGTTTGGTAAAGATCAAATAATAAATGAAGGTGCTAGAGGGTTCACAAGGCTTAATATGACATTTTTCAGCAAAACAAGGGCCATAACTCCGGTGAAATTTATCCGATCCGGCTGGTTTTCGAAC
Source organism: Cyrtodaria siliqua (assembly GCA_037043455.1). Taxonomy (NCBI): domain Eukaryota; kingdom Metazoa; phylum Mollusca; class Bivalvia; order Adapedonta; family Hiatellidae; genus Cyrtodaria; species Cyrtodaria siliqua. Next base: position 46,983 of record JAWPHD010015516.1, on the reverse strand, counting down.
TTGTCCGAGCTTTTATTAATATAAAGACAGTGGCAAAGTTTCGTAAAGATTCGTTTAATAATGAAGGCCCTAGAGTGTTCACAAGGCAAAAGTTAACAGACGGACATTGGACGGATGACGGACAACTCGCCATTCCATAAGCTCTGCTGGCCTTCGGCCAGTAGAGCTTAAAATCAATAATAAAAAATCAAAAAAGAAATAATTAAAACAAAAAAACAATTCTAAAAAAAAATCTATATATATTAAAAACAAATGTAAACAAAAAAAACATACCAATAATAAAAATAAAAAGGCAAAACATCTGGTAAAGTTTGGTAAAGATCAGATGAAAAATGAAAGCCCTATCGTCTTAATGAGGCGAAATAAAATCATCATCTCCAAAAAGTAGATCAAGGTCATAGATGAAATCCATGGGTCCAAAAAGATGCACTACCCAAGACACAACTATGTCAAAATAGAATATGTTTTCTTCCAAAGATTAAGCTATAAATTAAGTTTAAAACATCTAGTGCATAATTATAGTTAATGAGAAAGTGATGTAAATGTAATAATTAAAGTTATCTGCCCTTTGCTTGGATGGTGAAGGTCACATCCACATTTTCTTTGTCACGTTGCAATGTACCACTCAAGATACAACTATAAGCAAAGTTTGAAAGGTCTTAATGCATACACTTTGTGAAAAAGTGACCTAAACTCCAAAGTTGAAGGTAAAAATTATTATAAGGTTATCTGCCCTTTGCTTGGAGAGTCAAAGGCACATCCACATCTGCTTTGTCACGTTGCGATGTACAACCCTAGATACAACTATAAACAAAGTTTGAAAGGTGTAGTGCGTACAGTTTGCGCGAAATTGACCTCAACGCAAAAGTTGAAGGTAAAATTATTAAGTTATCTGCCCTTTGCTTGGAGGGTCAATGTCACTTCCACATTTGCTTTGTCACGTTGCGATATACCACTCAAGATACAACTATTAGCAAAGTTTTAAAGGTCTAGTGCATACAGTTTGTGAAAAAGTGACCTTAACGAAAATGTTGAACATAAAAATTATTAAGTTATCTGCCCTTTGCTTGGAGGGTCAAGGTCACTTACACATCTGCTTTGTCACGTTGCGATGTACCACCCAATATATAACTATAAGCAAAGTTTGAAAGGTATCGTGCATACAGTTTGTGAAAAAGTGACCTGAACGCAAAAGTTGAACCTAACAATTATTAAGTTATCTGCACTTTGCTTGGAGGGTCAAGGTCACATTTACTTTGTCACGTTGCGATGTACCACTCAAGATACAACTATAAGCAAAGTTTGAAAAGTCTAGTGCATACAGTTTGTGAAAAAGTGACCTAAACGCAAAAGTTGAACCTAAAAATTATTATCTGCCCTTTATTTCGAGGGTCAAGGTCACTTACACATTTGCTTTGTTACGTTGCAATGTACCATCCAAGATACAACTATAAGCAAAGTTTGAAAGGTCTAGTGCATACTGTTTGTGAGAAAATTACCTAAACGCAAAAAAGGCGAGATAATATGAGTACAGTCTATTTTAAGAGGATGGGATGGGAACAAAATGGGCTGGTGTAACGGGAAAAAAATACCCAATGACCCTCGGTTGTTTTTCGCCAGAGATAAATGACCCTCACTCGTAGAAAAACGACCTTATCCGTAGAAAAATGACTCCCCCGGGGTATATACACTGACGAGATATGAAAACGCAACAAACAAATGTCTAAATATATTTTTCATTAAGAATGGCATAGCCTTAACATTTTGAACACATACATAGCTCGATACACTTGATCCATTTTGACTGAATTGTATCAGCCCATTATACCGTAAAATCACAATAGCTAGGTCCGCTTCGTTTCCCTCGTGCGTCCCGTGCACATTTACCATGTGGTCAAATCGATTGAAATTTTATTTCAGTACATGTGTAACACACCTACAAATCATAATTTCAATAAATTGTTGGATAATTTTAAATTCGAGAGATGCCACGGTTAAATAACGCAGACCGAAATCGGATTTTGGGACTTTTGGAAATTGGAATTACGCAAACGGAAGTCGCTAGACGTTTTAACGTCAACCGATCGGCAATTTCGCGGTTGCTTCAGCGATACAATCTTACCGGTACCGTGTCGGACCGTCCTCGACCTGGGGCGATGCCAGTTACGACGCCACGTCAGGACGTTTACATTCGTCAACGTCATCTACGTAATCGTAAACTTACGGCGACATCAACTGCGAATATAGTCGTTGGGACAAGGGGTCTCCCTATCAATCGAAACACAGTGGCTAAACGATTGTGTGATTACGGAATAAGGTGCCGGAGGCCAACTAAAGTTCCCGTACTTACCGTACATCATCGACGTCAACGACTGCAATGGGCACGTGCAAACATTAATAATGTGAACTGGAATATGGTTTTGTTTTCGGATGAATCTAGATTCAATTTATTCAATGCAGATGGCAGAGTACTCGTGTACCGTCGACGTAATGAACCCTATAGAGCATCTCTGGAATGAGTAAGGACGTCGGGTGCGTCAACGTCCTAATCCTCCAAGAAACGTCCAGGAGTTAACGAATGCACTGATTTATGAGTGGGGACGCATTCCACGTCGAGTTTATAGGAACCTTTGTCGTTCAATGCGTTCACGGCTTCAGGAAGTGATCAGGAGAAATGGGGGCCATACCCGGTACTGACCATTTAAACTGACTGATGTGGAATAAACAGTGATTACGTAATATCGGTTGGTGGAATCATCATTTTGTTTTTACACATGCATTGTTGAAGAGTCACTGATTAATTTGATACCCCATTTATGAGTGTTATGTAATTATTTTCTCTAATATACTCCTACAAACCCGTTGTTGCGTTTTCATATCTCGTCAGTGTATAGTATCTAAAGAAAGCGGAAGAAATAGGCCTTATGATTTTTTTCCCCATCCAAATACACACTCATATGTTAAACATATCTGTATGTTACATACACAGGGAGGGGATATATATGCCGGTGTAATGAAAAAAATCGACCCCATAAAATAATGACCTACCAGTCATTTTGCTATGTAGTAAAATGACCCCAGGTCAAAATTCTATGTAAAACAATGACACCCCGGTCATAATTTGTTCTGTTGTGAAATGACTCTTTCGAGAAATCCAGTAATATACCAACCCCTCATACGTAGAAATATGACCCCTGTTAAATATTGACTCCTAGCAAATTTCATCTGTTTTACTTAAAAAAGAAAAAAAAAACTTTAGGTATCATTCGGTTTATATTTTATATATGAATGGTTCAATGAAGGTTTGCTATATCCCTGGGTTAGACATGTCGGTACCGGAGTCATTACCTTTGTATGATCTTGACCGTTCACGCTAAACTGAACATAGGAAAAAAAGAATGACTCCGGTACCGACATGTCTAATCCTGAGGTTTCGTTACACATCAGTTAGTTATAGTCAAGTTTTATCTTTTTTTTATCCCCCTCCGAAGTCTAAGGGGTATAGTTTTGGCTTTGTCCGTACGGTTGTTCGTCGGTCCGTCCGTTCTTGCGTTACAATTTTCGTATCTGCTACATAACAACTCTCACATGCAAGAACGGATTTTGAAATAAATTGGCACATATACTCATCTCATCAAGACAACGTGCAGGACCCAACACCCGGGTCTGTATCTTCAAGGTCAAGGTCAAACAGGTCATATAATTCTTATATGTGCTTTTAATAAGTATTTTATGTTCTCTCTCCATAACGCTCATGTTTGTGGGAATTTTATAATGAAATACAGACAATTGAGACAAATACACAAAAACTCAACCCATCAAGGCATGCATGGAGACTCCCATGCCACACCCACTCCCCAAAAAAATAATATATCTACTTTGTATTATTTTATTGATTGTATTATCCCCCAACGAAGAGGGATATAGTTTTGGAGTTGTCCGTCCGTTCATCAGTCCTTTACAATTTTCGTATCAGCTGCATAACTCTTACATGCATGGAGGGATTTTGAAATAAATCGGGCTACATACTCAATAAGGATAAAAATATCGGACAGGGAAAGCAGCATTCAAGGTCGACAGTCAATACTCAACTCATAAAGACTACTTGTAGAACCCAACACCTCAGCTTTTTATTTTTCCGTCTATGCTTCTACCCGGAAGGTAACACTTCGTTGGGGATATCAATTCACAATTTTTTTGTTGTGTTTCGTTTTAACTCCATTTATCAACATTTTCTTAATCTCGGCTTCTGTTACCAGTACTAACCAACATTCTGCAAGTAATTGGATTTTTTCCAACTTGATACTCTACTAATAGCTGGCCTAATTGTGTCATTAAGGACCACTTGGGATCTAATAAATAAAGCGACGATTACGTGACGTCATGTTGTAAAAAGTACAACGTCAATTGTTGATGCAGCAGTTAAACTGTTTAACGTCACTTGCTGCTTCTCATAAGTTAAAAATATTTTTCCCAGGCCCTGTTCTGGATCCGTGTAGCATAGCGTAACGAAAAAATCAGAAGCGGGCCGGGTGACCGAGGCTAATTTACTATTGATAATCATCTTACCTTCATTTTTGTATTGCTCGGTTATTTTTGTCCGCTCAGTTTTGCACTTTATTTCTATGGATTGTATGGCATCTTCTTTCATTAACTCAACTTGTGACACTTGTTTACTGCCCTCAGTCTGTATGGCCTTTTGTATGTCATTTTGTGTCGCTTTAATTTGTCTCATGTGTGCACCGCCCGTCATCGTCATGGCTTGTTGTAAATCGTAGGTTTTCTTTTCGAGTTGTCTCTCTCGATCATTGCATTTTCTGTCAAGATTTACTAATTGTTGACTTATCTTTGTCTCTATGGTAAGTTGTGCATCATTTGTCTTCGTTTCTAGTTGTCCCTCATGTTCCCTTCCCTTTATTTCAATTTTAGCTAATTGTTCACTGCTCATTGTCTCTAGTACTTGGAGTAAACAATCTGCCTTCTTCACGAGTTGCCCTTCATGAGTATTTCCCATTTTATCAACTTGTTCTACTTGTTCACTGCCTCTTGCTTGTATTTCCTGTATAGCATCATCCTTCTGCTCCTTGATGGCTTGTAATGACTCTTCTCTCATCTTCTTTTCATCCAGATCTGTTACAACTATAGTACCATTCTTAATCTGAAAATAATCAACACATTAATTATGTTATTTAGAGTCCACCTTAGCGAGGGTAATATAGTACCAAACGTAATCTTAATAAGAAATGTAAAAGTCGAACAGGAAATGTAGCATCGAAGAACAACAGTCAACCACAAGCACATAAAATACAAAACAACTATAAAGATGAATTACAGGTAAGATATGACATAACAAACAATCGGGAATATCAGTCACTTTATTAGTGTTGGTATGAAGCTCAATTTTTTAAACGTGGAGATTACTAGCGTTAACATCTACACCCAGCTGTTTATTTAGAGTTACCGAAGTGTTTCTGATTGTTAATGGCATTAATGTGAATCAGCTGTCAAGCGTTTTCAGTAACGTAATATGTGTATTATGTGTATCCATGTGTTTTTATGCAGTATCCGGTCATTTCTTAATGGCTTCCTGTACTCTGTTCTATACAGCCACGTGCGTTGAGTCATATAATGACCTTAACTTTGTAGAGGACGTACCTGTGTCAATTTTTTGATAGCATCCAGTGCATCTTTATCCGTTGCCAATTGTTTCGGGTCACTCAGTAAATTTATCATTACATCTATATAGTCATTCAACTTACTGTCGGACAGTTGAAATGTAGATGTATGAAGAATCTCATTTCGTATTGTTCTTGCCTAAAGAAAGAAGAAAGTACCCTATAAAGTTATACATTTTGTGTGTGGAAAGTTCTCTTCTCCACCCCCAACAATATTCCTAAATCCCAAAAGTTTTCCTTTTCCCGAGGCTCTGCACGGCGGTTAAAGTTATAGTCCATTGTAGTTCCGCATATACGAGTTACATGCATTTATCTTCATTTCTACATATAAAAGGATCATCTACAATGCGTTTGAATGCAATTAATTTAATTTAATTTGACTTGTGTGCTCACACTGGTTTTGCATGAATTACGATGCACTGAAATTACAAGCGATTTTCCAGCAATGGAAAATGGGTCGTACATCTCAAACCAAATCCGCGACCTATTAGTTTTAGAGGTGAACAATGTTTAGAACAATAAAGGAGTATAGGAAATGTGTAGGAAATGTCCTTAAGTTTAATATTATTACTGTGTCTATCAACACAACATTGGCGCTGCTTTCAAGAAATTGTTTCACTTTACTACCAACTGTCAGAACGACCAATAACAACAATATATAGGTACATATTACCTGGCAAAATAGATTGTTTGGATTTGAGAGGTTTTCCGTGACAAGGCTTTGGAAGTCGACAAGATTGATAACTACACTGAGAAGACCTGGTAAATCTGTATCGGCAGCAGAATTGACACCAATGTAACCGCTAGTTGCCATGTAACATTTAGCTACTTCCCAGCTGTTAACGCACCAATGGCGGGCATCTGAGTTTTTCCAGGAGGGACCATCACAGCCTATGATAGACCCGGAGGTGTTTTTCTTACAATATCTGTGACTTTTCACGATTTGGTCACGGATTTCTTTGCATAAACCGTTTGAAATGCATCGGCTATGCCTTTGTATGACATTCTGTGTTGTGCAACTATTACATGATGTTCCTGCTGGCAAACCTTTTAATCGACAGCTGTTTGTTAGAATTCTTTGCTGAAATGCATGTGCTGCAGCATCAACGCAACGCTGGATTCCGCCTTTTGTACATTTGAGAACTAGACCGGCTTTTACCCAGTTCCTATATAATTTGTCTTCCAGAGTTTTTTGTAAATTCGTTGCCATAGTTTCAGGGATTACGTCCCGTATGTAAGGCTGGGTTAGTCTGTCATCTTGAAATATCCTGTAGAAAAAAAGCAGTTATTGAAATAGCATTACATTTAGACTATATTGTAAAGAGGCTTTACCTTTATCTACACGAATTAATCATAAAAAAATAATTAATATTATTGAACTTAGTTCACCATTGCTTTTCGTGAGTTTTCTTGGAAGTACCATAACAAAAGGCTGCCTTGCCTTTTATTATATTCTTATTTCAAGGCAAGTTACGTTGATTTACGACTGGCTCGGACATGCGCAATTCACTTCAGTTGAACAACAAAAATTTCCGAGAGTAAAGGAATAAGATCAGAAAATGTCCGTAATCTATTTCTCTACAGCTATGACGAACAAAAGTGTAAAAAACGATATTTTCTGTTGACTGTGTTTCAACAAAAACGAGAGAGAAATAAGACCAACTGGCATTTATATTGTCCTCTATATGACTGAGCAATGAATATATCACTATTTTAGTGGACATAAATATATAGGTAGAGCCTCTTTAATTTGAATACTGTAAACCTGGAAACGTTCACGGCTACTTTCTTTCAACATGTTCGCGGGTATAAAGCTTCTCGGATACCGACCCACCGCGAACATATTGAAAGCTACGTAAATTTATTTACTATCGTTGTTTAGTTATAACTGGTTTTCTACCTAGCAGTAGATATACCAATATACGGTAATTGATTGAACAGCGGCTACTATACAAGCCGCTGTTACACGTTTAATTGGCTTTCGAGGTTAGATACGGGTAGATACACTTGTTTAGCTGCGATACCCACCCACCCACCCACCCTTTAGAAAATGTTAATATTTCAAAGATTAAAATGTCCGAAATCTGACATTACATTAATTGTTCGAACATGTGATAACATTTTCCCATATTTCAGATTAAACAATTTTCTGTTGTTTATGCGCAGTAGTGAGTCGTACTTCATTTGATGTTTCGATGAGTGATCGAGGATGGTTTCTGGGACATTTTACAGGGCATACACCGCCGTGTGTTGTGATATTCATTCATTAGTGATTGTATAAGTGACGGACACACCATACTACAGTCAGTGGTGCTTTATGTATGCAGAAACCATCAGATTGAATGTAATTGTATTGATATACAAATAAATATAAGTGTATTATAAACAAGAAGGTTATAAATTATTTAGATGATAAATAATTTATGTTTGTCTGAAAGAATTGAACTAATACATAACAATAGTTCACATTTGAACATATACTTGTACTGTTTTATTCTATGTGTTAAGTGCATAAAATCTCGATTTTCTGAACGTATAATTGGATAAATAAATAGTTATTACTGAATCGGTCCTCACTCTAATGACAGACAGACAGACAGACAGATATTTTTATTGATTTAAACTTAACAAGTTTATCATCATATACAATATACAAACATATTCGTGACAAAATAAACAAAAAATCAAAAAAATCAAAAAATCAAAAAATCACATAAGTTTGCACACTAGGTTCATATAAATTTTATTATTGAATAATTTGTAATATTAAATATTTGAATAAATACGTGATAATGACACTGAACTTTAAATTACGCAAATTAAATTAAATATTAAATTAAAAAGACAATTAAGTTCTCATTATCACAAAAGCAATAACATAAATAATTAATTGATAATATTTTTCATTCGAGGATAAACCTAGTTTGATTAAACAATAAATCTTTACGAGTATCAAATGCTTCTTTTATAAACCAAGATAAACTAAACAACTCTTTCTTATTACGATTTTTCATTAGCTCTATGAATTTTGAAACACTTGGACGTTTATAATAGTACTTTTTAATGTATTTTCTTATATTAACAATTAGAAAAATATCATATACAGGACAAATAATGTGCAAGGTACAAAAACGTGTACGGGTAAGTAAGTGTATTTTAGTGTTTGTTTGTTTGTTTGTATGGTGTTTTACGTCATTTTCAATTTTTGTGGTTGAGGCAGACAACCCAATTTTCCTGGGTAGAACCAGTACTGTACACCTCCCGCCACCCGTAAGAATCGACACTTCCTCACTTACAAGTCGAGCTCCCAGTGGGATTCAAACCTGAAGCGGTGAGAGACGAAGGTTTACAACGCAACGTCGTTAACCATTCGGCAAATGAGACAATTAAATTCATTAAGTAAAGCTCAGATTCTCCATCAAGGAAAACAGATCAGTCCCATCTAAAAACCAATTTTCTAGACTATTTATGAGTTTTTTCACGCGAATAAACACTGATCCAATGAAGAGATTAATGTTCCGCTTTGTCGATACGATTTTGACACATGAAATAAGTACCACGCGTGACAAAAACACGATCAACCTGCTTGATTGTTTTGCAGCTCACGGTATCAGGAGATTTCTATGGCTATATCATAATGGCGTAAAACTACCCTGCATATGATATGCTACCTGCAACTGTCAAGGTCAACACCAAAACGACGTATACGGTATAAAAGAACTCAGTCTAACGCAAACCTTGTATCAAGGATTAAACTGAATTTGATTTAAAAATGCATTTTAATATTCTCGATGTAATAATTATTTTGCAAACAAAGTAATTAACACTGAATATGAAACTTTATATTGCATTTATTTTATAATATTCACCTAGGGAGTTGATGACTAAATACTAGCAGGTGTCTTTTAACTTAAGTCTCATGCAGTTACAAACGATCGCAGTTGATGAAACATGAATTATTCTTCTTAAAGAAGCGTGCCCCCAGCAAGATGTTCAAATATGTTATTTTATTTATTATTCCGAAATGGTATTATCGTATAAACAAGAAATGTTTCTAACACATACTTAATATATACTGAAAATGGGATCCCTTGTACCTGGGCAAAATAGGTAATATAAGCAGCAATACCCTAGTACACCCACTAGCACTGGCTTAAGCGGTATTCTACTCTAAAGCCACACAGATTAGGCTTGACGATCCCAAAGGACCAGCCAGTAATAGCACAACTGATTTATAGTCGAGGCCGCGTTATACAGCTAACAGGCAGCACTTAACAAACGCTAGTGTGACTGTCAATAAATACTGGAAATGGGATCCCTTGAAAATAATAAACACAAACAAGAGAGAAAGTAGCAGAATCGGTCTTACTGAGTCTGTTCATGACAGTTATACAAAGTGCAACACCTCTCCTGATCCCTAGCACGTGGTATTCTACCATCACAGTCAATAATATGGATACTCCAATATAATTTATAATTAGAACCTTTTCTTTTTTTATCAGCATATGTGTTTTACTCAGCCATTACTTGAACACATAAAGGTATCAGTTGCAAAACAATTTTTAAACAATAATGTCCACAACTCATAACAATTTAAGAAGAAACCATTAGCAATTTATAGTTTGAACAATACCGACTTGTCAAAAATATTAATTATGTGTGTGTGTAGTTTTACTGTAAAGGTTTAATACACGATTTAATAATCAATAAAGTTGTGGACCGGAATATAGAGACGACCGTCAACGCTCATCAGAGTAAAATAATTACAGTTTGTAGGAGATGAGCTTGACTTTCCGAGTCCGGGATAAATATGGCCGGAATTACGAAAGCATCTATATCTCAATTTACAATTCACTTTAATTGTAATAGTATGTCATGTATGCTTTTACAGTCCAATAGAGCTGAAATGTTTTTAATCTGATATAAAATACTAGTTAGATGAAATTGTCTTTTTTAACTCACCTGAGTAAAAGGCTCAGACGTGAGCTATTGGAATCACTCATCGTCCGTATTCCCGTTTGTCGTCCGTCCACCGTAAACATTTTTTTTTTCATATAACTTTTTCTGTTACACCTTTTAGTCAGTGTTACATATACTTCAAATTAATGATCATTATGTCAATGGTTTTCAAATGTGTTGAAATTAGGTCACAGTCAACGAGACATCTAAGATGGCCGCTTTACTAAAACTGTTTGAAACTTTGAACAACTTCTTTATTAAAAATTAAAATAAAAAAATAAAATAAAATAAAAAGAAAGCTGAACAGATTTCGGCAGTTTTTCTTTATTAATAATTGCTAATTACTACACTATCAAATATGTTCAAATGAAATCGCCGGGATCAAAATATAGCCGCATCCGTTCCAAGTGAGTATGTAGCGAGTTTGCATGTTTTACATACACACTCAAGAACAACTTAACATCGTATTTTCTGAAACTAAAATCCCTTAGCCTCGTCCGTCGGATGGGGACGTAAACCGGGCGGTCCCGTGTATCGGTCTATCCTCCGAGCACGTTAAATAACCATAGGAAACTATTCGATAATAATAGTAGGGCAGGTTCCCGGATTGCTATGTATCCTTCCCCTCTCTCTGGGGCGGCTCTAAATAACCTATACTGTGTCGATGAGCCGTTAAACAAAATTCAATTTCAATTCAATTCTGAAACTAAAAAACATTTTTCATATAGCATGTGCTTGTAGTCTTCTGCTTGGTTAGTTCAAATGGTGACACTGGAGTCACATTTTTTCCTGCCCTAGTGGTCACATGTTTTACAGTCTTAAATAAATGTAGGAACAAAATAAACACTATTTTCCTCTGAAACCACAGGGCATACAGCTCTCATATATTGATCTTTGTTAAACTACTACCCACAGAGCGAGTCAGATGTGTTACCAGTTTCATTGTTTGACAAGACTTAGTAGATATCTATAAGTTTATGCTACATACAATATATGAGAGCTACCTAAAAATGGTGACACTGTAGTCAAAGGAGAGGATGATTGTTTAAGTTTATTCCTGTATAAAATGTGTAACTCCTGGTGTGAAACCAAATGTGTCACCACGATCCCCAGTTTAATAAACTTGGCTGAGGCCATGCTACGAGCAATATATGAGAGACACATGTTTTGTGGTTTCAGAGAAGATTTCAATTGCTTCCCAATATAATTAAGTCTATGTGATGTAAAACACGTGGCTCTTGGGGCGGGTTCAAATTTGACGCCAGAGTAACTATTTCAAACATATGGTAAAAAACAATATGCCTCTACTACTTGCAATTTATAAGACCTCTATGTCTTGTGGTTTCTGAGAAGATCATTGTTCATGTTGTTTCCTTGTGTGACTTCTCCATAGATTACATACTTTGAAACCCAGGGACGCTGGTATTATTATTTTATTTTACTTTTTTGGGTGTGGGGGGAGGGGGGGGGGGGGGGGGGGGGGGGGCGCGGGATTGATGCGGGATTGATGCGGGATTGATGTTTTTTTTTGTGTGTGTTTTTTTTACATTGGTGACCTAATTTTAACAATGTTGATCGTCTAGGAACTTTTTTTGTCGAAATCGGTTCAGAGGTTCTTTCGAAGCAGACCTTGTAATGTGTCGACTATTTATATTAAGGGAGTATACTAGCCTGATATTGAAATTTGTAATATATTTTCTAGAGCGTTTTTTGATGGGCTATGGTGTACAGTTACAACCTAAAATCGCCACGATTTTAGTTCGGACTGCTACCCAAAATATATTTTTGATTTCCCGTGACATATCACCGCGATACTCACTGTATTCATCGATGCAGGCAATATATCGGTTGCAATAATATGTAATAACATGTGGGGTACACTGTGTTGATGACCGGGAGCCTCTTATTATGATCGCGGTGGACACCACGTTGGGTGAAACAACAACTTTACGGGCCCGCGGTGAAACAGTATCTTCGTGTTAAGCGCAAACAGTCGTAACCTACGTTGCACCATCTGTATGTTCTTAGAAACGCATTGAATCATACTCACACAATGAGCAAAGGATACAATGCTAACAGTATATCGATAAAAAAACGCTACTGATCAACCGATTACATTAGCCCAGTGTTTAAAGCTACACCGTCCCTATTTTAACTGGTTATAACTCATGAATATGAATTAGTCACGTGTGAAGTAGTTTTAAATCGATGGACACCCCAAAAGTCGGTATATAAGCAGAAATCGATGCGTACAATTTCACATTTTTATTTAGCCTCCGTACAGGTAACATCGATAAATATACAGTTTCAGAATATATGTGATAAAAAAAATATTTGCCCGGAACTAGATTTGAACCACAGCCTTTGCACTTGGAGGTTTTGAAAGATGCACCCTGAACCACTAGACCACTGCTATTTATTGGTTTTTGTATCATTTTTAACACTAAATAGGCATTACGTAATAACAAGCGCGCATGCACAAACTCATCAAGCGCTAAATAACAAGTGGAGATCTTGTTGTTTTGAGGCGAAGTATTAGTTTCATATTGATAACATGCAGTATTACACCAGGCAATATTAATTTACACGTGCGACAAGATGGACTACATATTTATTGATACATCTTGAGTTGCGTTCAAAATATGTTAAGTTATTTTGCCTCATAATAAATGGTAGTTAGTATACTATTTTCTCAAGTAGCATTATAGCGCTCCAAAACACCCACGATTCTCTGTTGCATTCTCGTTTGACCAACCGCTGACTGTACCGCTACCGAAAATCAACCGAGAATTAACCAAAAATCGACCAATCAGAGCACTCATTGCGACCGAGAATTGTATGACGTCACAGCACCTTGTTCAGAATATTTACATTTTACGTGAATTATTAATTTCTGTTTTATTTGGTCATATATGTGTTCTTATGATCGTTATGAGTGCAGAGAGCTGATTATTGTGTAGGTAAGCCAAATTTTCTGCCGCCAACGATAATAATAAATTGAGAAAAAGTCTCAAATAACGCTGGTTTTTAAAGTCGAATATTGCAATAGTATTCGGATAACCCACTTATATCGGACAACTTTATACTAAACTTCATGCTTTGACATGTATTTCGTTCTGTCGATACTGATTACAAATTATCATAAATAAGTGAAATAAGTGAAAAACTGTACACCAAAAACAATCCTACACCTAAAAAAGCTACATGACCATCTACATCATAGTACATGGTTTTTTAAAACTTGCTGTTTTGCATTAACAGATCCCAGGTTTTCCTTGCTATTGTAACATCATTTACGAGTGAGCTGTCTTGACAATTTTTGCTAGCTGCATTTGAAAACAACTAAGAATTAATATTGCTGCAGACATAGAAGTGGTTAGCTGAAAATCTTATCCCTCTTTCTCGTCCATTCGTGGCTCATGAATTCAGAAATAGTTTTTGTAATGTCATAACAAACTTTTATACTGTTACAGTGACCGCAATTCCGAGATATTCTCAAATTAAAATTAAGAAAATCTCGTTAAAATGTATCAAATGTGAGAAAAAATCTCTCTCTGTCAATCATTGCTGGTGTTTGTGATAATAAAATGTCCTCTTGGCAGTTGAGCAGTTCATCAACGGACTGCAACTCTTATTGACTATCACTCAGTTGCTTGACAATGCATTTAATCGTCTGGAAGGTCGGACGCAAATCAATTTTGAAAAGACATTACGACATCATGGCACCAGGAAAAAAGAGATCTGCGTTGCACCAAAGTGAATCCAGCACCTCCATGAAATTGAAGATTCTCCCGAAGTGGTTTAGCTGCCACCATTGCTATAATTTGGTTACACTACGACTCGAACAAAGATATGAGGTTTTGTAAGCTTATATATTTCCAACGGCCTATTTTTGTGTCATTTGAATTTATTTTTTTGTCCCATTGCACGGTGAAAATGCTGCATAACTTATTAAACAACCTGTTGATGTTGGCAGCAAATGCTGCATAACTTATTAAACAACCTGTTGATGTTGGCAGCAATCATTCTCTGTCTCCTGCGTCCCATCACAGCACACATCATCTGATGGCAACAGAACCTGGAAGTCAGAAGTCCGCAGGCCGGAGCCGGAACTGAAATCAACATGGGGCGCAACCATAACCCCAAGCAACGCCGAGGCCGAGGCCTACATTTGACTGAAGACCGAAGGGGGACCGGCCGTCGGGAGGTGTGTGCTGCGCATGGATTATACTGTGATGGGTGTGGCCCCAAACTGGACAACCTAAACTTCACCAGCCCAGTAGTTCGTTGACTCAACCACCTAGAGAATGTAGTAGAAGTAGTGACAGTTGTGCCAGTAGTAGAAGTACTGGCAACAATAGTAGTAGTAGAAGTAGTGACAGTAGTAGTAAAAGTAGTGACAGTAGTGACAGAAGTAGTAGCAGCAGCAGTAGTAGTAGTAGTAGCAGCAGTAGTGGTAATAGCAGCAGCAGTAGTAGTAATAGTAGTAGTAGTAGTAGTAGCAGCAGCAGCAGTAGTAGTAGCAGCAGCATTAGTAGTAGTAGCATCAGCAGCAGTAGTAGAAGTAGTGACAGTAGTAGAAGTAGTGACAGTAGTAGTTGTAGTAGTAGTAGTAGTAGTAGCAGCAGTAGTAGTAGTAGTAGTAGTAGTAGTAGTAGTAGCAGCAGCAGGAGTAGTAGTAATAGTAACAGTAGTAGCAGCAGCAGCAGCAGCAGCAGCAGCAGCATCAGTAGTAGAAGTAGTGACAGTAGTAGAAGTAGTGACAGTAGTAGTTGTAGTAGTAGTAGTAGTAGTAGCAGCAGTAGTAGTAGTAGTAGTAGTAGCAGCAGCAGGAGTAGTAGTAATAGTAACAGTAGTAGCAGCAGCAGCAGCAGCAGCAGCAGTAGTAGAAGTAGTGACAGTAGTAAAGGTAGTGACAGTAGTAGTTGTAGTAGTAGCAGCAGTGGATAGAGTACCGGACTTAAATCAGAAGGTCGTGTGTTCGAGAGAGGCTAACTTTTTTATTCTGTAAAAATACTGTTACCTGTGTATAAGTACTATGTGCAATGATCGATGTATATACAGTAAATCATTTCCTGCGCTATATTTGCTCGCTTAAATACCCCGATTTTCGACATGAGCTGGTGAATATGAAGTTACAAATAAAGACACGCCTACAAAGAAGAAATCGATATAGAGACAATGTAGCTTTAAGTGTGGTGATTGTCAATCTGAAAGTCATGGGTTCGAAAATCACATAGGCTATAGTATTGTATAGCGAATGGGTGCATTGCCTCAGTTTTGCCGATCGCATGTAAAGAAATAAAAAAGGTTCGCTATAAAATTGCCTTACATACGGTTTTCCCGGCACGATTCAATATATAGTTTGGTAATAAACCAATCGTTAAACCGCTCCCATTTGGTTTTGATTTCAACCTTAACTGTTTGTGCTTTAATATCATCGGTACGCCCTTTCGATACACACAATTTACTTATAAAATACTAAAATCAGTTCGTATTTATAATTAAAAGTTATTTCTTAAAAGCGCATATATTAATAAGAGACGTGGTATTGAATACATATTGAACAGGGGTAAAGTTTTATTTTCAAGTGTAACGTGTTCCCTCTTTGAAAAATTATTATTGTAATATTTGCGGTGTTGGAAACACTCCAAAAAATCTAATGACACACAATACAAACACTCAACTGTTATACTGTTATTTGCGAAATTTTGTATTTTGTTTGTGAAAAAATATTAAGTGTTTATCTGTTATTAGATGTACTGTTAACTGTTTTCTTATTTTTTTATTTGCTGTTAACTGTTACATGTCGATGGTCTATAAATATAAGGTTGTAAGTGTTACTACTTACGACCTTATATTACCGCAGCAAAAAAATACACAATACACGATTGCGCAACTTTCAGTCTGGTACCCGTCCTCATATCAGTTTGCTTTAGCTGGGTTTTATTCATCTAATCTTTTGTCGTAAGTGAAAGCATGGATGCTATTTTTTTTTTTAAAAAGGTCGTGACTACAGGGCTATATTCATATAAGGTTACGACCTTATAATTGTGTCATTATTGTTTGATATTATAAAAGTTGGGTCTTAACTGGCAGATACGGCCTTATTATTCTCAAGATTTGATATAAATGTGCAGCTGTATAAGAGCCTCGTTTAAAAACCATGTGTACAAAATAGCCTGGTTTAGATACCAGGTGTACAGAAGAGCCTAGTTAAAATACCAGTTGTACAGAAGAGCCTCGTTTAAATACCAAGTTTACAGAAGAGCCTTGTTTGAATATCAGGTGTACATAAGAGACTGGTCTAAATACCAGGTGTACAGAAGAGTCTGGTTTCAATACCAGGTGTACAGAAGAGCCTGTATTCAATACCAGGTGTACAGAAGAGCCTCATTAAATACCAGATGTCCAGAAGAGTCTCATTTACATACCAGATATACAGAAGAGCCTGGTTTAAATACCAGATGTACATAAGACCCTGGTTTAAATACCAGGTATACAGAAGAGCCTCGTTTAAATACCAGGAGTACAGAAGAGCCTCGTTTAAATACCAGGTGTACAGAAGAGCCTCGTTTAAATACCAGGTGTACAAAAGACCCTGGTTTAGATACCAGGTATACATAAGAGCCTGGTTTAAATACCAGGTGTACAGTAGAGCCTCGTTTAAATACCAGGTATACATAAGAGCCTGGTTTAAATACCAGGTGTACAGTAGCGCCTCGTTTAAATGCCAGATGTACAGTAGAGCCTCGTTTAAATACCAGGTGTACAAAAATGCCTCGTTTAAATACCAGGTGAACAGAATAGCCTGATTTAGATATCAGGTGTATAGAAGAGCCTGGTTGAAATACCAGGTGTACAAAAGAAACTCGTTTAAATACCAGGTGTACATAAGAGCCTGGTTGAAATACCAGATGTACAGAAGAGCTTCATTTAAATACCAGGTTAAAATAAGTGCCTGATAGAAATACCAGGTATACATTAGAGCCTCGTTTAAATACCAGATGTACAGAAGAGCCTCATTTAAATACCAGGTGTACAGAAGAGCCTCGTTTAAATACCAAGTGTACAAAAGAGCCTCGTTTAAATACCAGGTGTACAGAAGAGCCTGGTTAAAATACCAGGTGTACAGAAGAGCCTCATTTAAATACCGGGTTTACAGAAGAGCCTTGTTTAAATACCAGATGTACAGAAGAGCCTCATTTAAATACCAGCTGTACAGAAGAGCCTCGTTTAAATACCATGTGTACAGAAAAGCCTGTATCAAATACCAGGTGTACAGAAGAGCCTGGTCTAAATACCAGGTGTACAGAAGAGTCTCATTTAAGGATGTTGGCTGGTCAAGTTTTGACATCTTCAAGTCTAAACATTTTATTTTTTAAATCATAGTTTCATTTGACAACAGAATTGTTTCATTTTTTTCCATTCTAGTAGATATGGATATAATGTAGGATTTAAGATGGTAACATACCAAATTTTAAGCAAATTTATTTTTTTCATATTTTTTCCGTCATTTGTGATCATTTTTTGTTGTCAAAAAAATAGGGGGTATGGGTAGCTCTGAGTAGAATTTATCCTTTTGCTATAGAATAAATCAGATTTTTGTTTTTCAGTAGTGGAATACATATATAAAAGTAGATACTGAGCTAATTTTATTTTCGATACCCATGTCAATATTGTGTACAGTATTTTACATTGAAAATGTCAAAATATCTCCAAAATGGGTGTAATTTAAAGAATTTTTAATAAAAAATCATTAGAAGCCTGGTGACCTATACATGTTTTTACTTGTTTTGAAAGAAATGTCATAGGACCTTGTCATATACAAGTTTTAACAAAAGTTGATCATTAGAACATAATTTTTTATCTTGAATTAATTTTTCGGTAAAAACAAAAGTGGCTGGGGTACGGTCCATATATGTTTGCTTTTTAAAGTAAAAAGACGAATGAGGATTACAATTGTTTTTGTATGATTTGAAAGATATGTATATATGCAATCGAAAATTAATTGTTGTTTTTCAATAAACTTAATGTTATGAAAACAATTGTGAAAATGTTCAATGACTATATTTTTCCTCTTTTTAGTGAAATTTTGAAGTTAGAAATATATGCCTTCTTCAATGACGTCTAGTGGGGAAAAAGGTCTGGTGACCTAGCCTTTTTTTGATAATTTTGAATCTAAATTATACCAAAGAAGCTTTAAATATGAATTAAAAAAAAATCTCATCAGTACGTCCTTTCCCAGCCAACCTCCTTAAATACCCGGTGAACAGAAGAGCCTCGCTTAAATATCACATACCAGGTGTACATAAGAGCCTGGTTTAAATACCATGTGCACAGTAGAGCCTCGTTTAAATACCAGGTATACACAAGAGCCCCGTTTAAATATCAGGTGTACAGTAGAGGCTGGTTTAAATACCAAGTATACATAAGAGCCTGGTTTAAATACCATGTGTTCTGTAGAGCCGCGTTAAAATACCAGGTGTACAGATGAGCCTCATTCAAATACCAGATGTACAGTAGAGTCTCGTTTAAATACCAGGTGTACAGAAGAGCCTCGTTTAAATACCAGGTGTATAGATAAGCCTAGTTTAAATACCGGTGTACAGAAGAGCCTCTTTTAAATATCAGGTGTACAAAAGAGCCTAGTTTAAAAAACATGTGTACAGAAGAGCCTAGTTTAAATATCAGGTGTACAGAAAAGCCTCCTTTAAATACCAGGTGTACAGAAGAGCCTAGTTCAAATACCGGTGTACAGAGGAGCCTCTGTTAATACCAGGTATACTGAAAAGCCTAGTTTAAATACCACGTGCACAGAAGAGCCTCGTTAAAATATCGGGTGTACA